>JBBPBQ010020323.1:3614008-3719826 GCA_037974755.1 Cicer yamashitae | reverse complement strand
TTTAAAAAAAAAAAAAAAAAAAAAAGAGAGAGAGTCGTCTAATGTGTTAAGTATCAAAAAAATCTGTTTTTGCAAATGAAAATAAAAAATGTTAAGAATTGATGTGCGAGCATAAAAAACGATTTAACGGCGAGTCGAATAAACTGAGAGACGGCGAATCAAGAAAAAGAGACAGAGGGTTCCGGTCGCCGTACCTGTGAGTTTCTCCTCAAACTCTTTCTTTTCCTTTCATAATTAAAATTTCATCGTTTTCAATCAAAACCCTTTCGATAATTGTTTTACACTTTTCTTATATATCAACATTCATCTTATATTTTCCACACCGCTGTTATAGGGTTTCTTAATATTTTCTTTTCCAATTTTTCCCTTTTACTTTTCACTCCATGTTAATTAAATTCCATTTTGTGAAGCTTTACTTATTTTTATGCATATTTTGAAATTAGGGTTTGAAGGAGGAAGAAATCAGAACTAGTTTTATATTTTTTGGTGTTGAATTCGTTGAAGAAGAACAATGTCGGTTACAGCAGGTGTTAGTGATACAGTAATAGCTATTAGGGATAAGCTCAGAGGTAAAATTGGCCAAACAAAAGTTAAACGATATTGGCCCGGCAAAGCTCCTGAATGGGGCGATGTAGAGAATGAAGATGCCGCTAGGGAAACTGCCTTGGATAAAGCATTTCCTCGTCACGAAGAAGATACTGCTATTGTTAGGAAGGATGATCGTAGGCTTCGTCGATTGGCTCAGCGTCAAACAGATAACACCGAGGAAGCTAGGGCGGATCATCGCCGCATTCGTCAGGCTGAAATTGTTTCTACCAGGGAAGAAGAGGAAAGGAGGCAGGAAGGGTTGGAATTAGAGGAACAAGATGAGGATGCTATGGCCGAGAGAAGAAGACAGATTAAGGAGAAGTTGCTTCAGATAGAGCAGGAGGAAGCTTTTCCTCAGGAAGAGGAAGAGGAGGATGAAGAAGAGGAGGAGGAAGATGAGTCTGAGTTTGAGACTGATTCTGATGAGGAATATACTGGAGTTGCTATGGTGAAGCCTGTGTTTGTTCCCAAGTCGGAGAGAGATACCATTGCTGAGCGTGAGCGTCTTGAAGCTGAAGAGGAGGCTCTTGAGGAAGCAAAGAAAAGGAGATTGGAGGAAAGGAGAATTGAGACGAAACAGATTGTTGTTGAGGAGATACGGAAGGATGAAGAGATTCAGAAGAATGTTGAATTGGAGGCAAACATTGCTGATGTGGACACCGATGATGAAATCAATGAGGCAGAGGAATATGAAGCTTGGAAAGTGAGAGAGATTGGTAGGATCAAGAGGGATAGGGAGGATCGGGAGGCACTGTTGAAGGAAAAAGAAGAGGTTGAGAGGGTGAGGAACATGACAGAGGAAGAAAGGAGAGAGTGGGAAAGGAAGAATCCAAAACCTGGTCAGTCGTCGAAGCAGAAATGGAGATTTATGCAGAAATACTATCACAAGGGTGCTTTCTTCCAGTCTAATTCTGATGACCGAGCTTCCACTGTTGGAGCTGACAATATTTTCGAACGTGATTTCTCTGCCCCAACTGGGGAAGATAAAATGGACAAGACAATATTGCCCAAGGTTATGCAAGTTAAGCACTTTGGTCGAAGTGGAAGGACTAAGTGGTCGCATCTGGTCAATGAGGACACTACTGATTGGAACAACCCGTAAGTTTACTTACTTCCCTTGTATATCTTTCAAAGATAGTGGTAAAATATATGTTCTATTTGTTGATATTACTGTTTTGTTCTTTTATCCTGCCAAAATATATATTGCTTGTATTTTCACATGTTCTTCTGAAGTTCATATGATTTGACACTGGTCCTAAATGGTCTCAGACATTACTTTTACTTTCTTGGTATGATATTGAAAAGCTTAGGTCTAAACTGGAATGTTGATTATGATATGATACATTAATAGGGATTTGAAGAAGACTAAGTGACTATTACATTACAATCCATATCTTTATAATGCATTTTGTTTGAAAGAAGTCTTCTGTGTTTCTGTTTGTTTTTATGGTTCTTTCTCTTTGGGTTTTATTTGTTTGTCATTTGGTTGTGAAGTTAAGAGAGTATGACACAGCAGTTAAATGCTATGATTCAACATTAATGTCTTGATTAAGGTTTATTCTCTTGGTGTCTTTAGACCATATGAAATGCTAGCTTTACTTTGAACAGAACCCTTATCTGTTTGTTTTGGATTCTGATATAATTTGTGAAACAACAATTTTTGAATTTATAACAACCAAAGGGGGTTAGTTGTATTCTCTCACCCGAATTTTATCATGCATTCTCATTCTAGGTTGATAGATTTGCAGTCACGATAGAATGCATTGATAATCATTATTTGAAATGACGGGATTTAGCATGTTTAGGTAGCATTTGCTGCTTCACCATGTATGTATATTTTCTTAAAAGAAAACTGTATTCACATATAAGATGGATTATATTATAGATTCTTTTATGATCCATGTAGCTAACCTTGTTATTAAAGTGACTTTCTGAAATCTTTATGTTGCCGAGTACTTTTCTTTTGTCTGGTCTATCTCCCTTACGAAGAATTTTGGAAGAATTTTGGATATGTTAATGCACTGATGAATTCTTTTTGCATACCACACTTCCAGACTACCCTTGTCCCAGAGAAAAAAAACGTTTTTCTAGGATACAAGGATCATTTTATACATGGGTTACTGCTGTATTTTTATGTTTTAATGTTCTTTTTTAATGCTTATACAGGTGGACTTACAATGATCCACTTCGTGCAAAGTATAATGGGAGAATGGCAGCAATGAACGCACCTATAGCGAAACCTAAAGGAAGCAGAAAATTGAAGGATTGGGAATCTCGTTGAATTTGAGATTCAGAAGTGATGTATGAAGATACCGTCCTTAAGATAATTTGATTCCAGAAAACACCAGATTAGATATGCCCCATCCTATGTATACTTGTTTTCTATCTTTATCAGGAAAGTGAAGTAGTTCATCATGGCTTAAGCATGCACGCTTTGGGACATTGAGTGCAGTTCATTCCGATTGTAACTTATGACTGGTTCATCTGCATATTCTTCCTCAGTTAACGAATGAATCGTAGCTGATTAAGAGTCCTGCCAACTTAATTTGTTTAACCACTTAGGACTATGACTTCCTACCTTGTTTGTCATCTCGCTGACATTGTTACTGGCTGTTATGAGGATTATATTGAGTTTGCCTGTATTGATGCCACTGTTTTTACAAGTAAATAGTCGAAGTAATAGTCAGAAGATAGTGTCAGTTATGTTGGATTGAAAGTGATTAGAAAAGTCTTTAAAAGCTGGGCAAATTAATCTGCATGTCAAGTATTTCGAGATCTAATTTGGTCAATTAAATATGCACATTCAATGATCAAGCCCTGTTTATTAAAAGCGTCGAACAGATAAATGAACGATGTAATTTCTTAAGCTTTGTTTGCGAGTTTGGAGGGGAAAGGAAGGGAGGGGAGGACATTGAAAAAATGGAGAAAATGAAGAATTTTGTGTGGAGACGGTTATGAAGTCTTCAGAAGTTGGACAAATTAATCTTCATGTTAAGGAGCCCTTTACAATGTTTCATGTTTTCATTTTTAAAGATGCGTGTTTATTATAACTTGACTATAACTTAACGAGATGTCTTTGAAGTAAACTATTCTCTTTGAAGTAAACTATTTCATTTTTAAAGATGCGTGTTTATTAAAATGTATTTTGAAAAATAATAAAAATAATTTTGATATTTTCATTATTTCTAGAAACGTAAACAATTGTTTGATTCAAAAATCTCTTACTTTTTTATTAATGAGTAAAATTAATACAAATAGTTTACGAGTTAATTTGGTCAATTGAATATATACATTCAATGATTAAGCTTTGCTTATGAAAAAACATAGAACATGAATGATCTGTTTTCTTATGAGTGAACATTTTAAACGTTTAATATATCTCTTAAACGGAAAATAAAAATGGGTGTTTTTTTTTTACTGTTGAATTGAGTTTCAGTTTTTAGTTGGTAGTGCAAATGAAGGTAGTTTAAAATGGCTACTTGTGAATCAAATTTGAAGAAAATGTAAAGCCAGCCCATAGTTCATGTTCCTACACAAAAAAGTATAGTGGCTATTAAAACATAAATTGTGAGTGGAGAATTGGAGATAATTTATCCAATGGTGGTAATTCCCATGGCTCTAGTAACTTTAAATTAAACTTAGAATTATAAAGTTATAATAATCTAAATGAGATTATAGTTGTGAGCATAATATTTTGTAAAATTTCATACAATTTCCAAATACAAAACAGTCCATCAAATTCAATGAACAACAACAGCAACATGTTTGCATGAAGCTTCAATTCAAGAATCAGACCTACAACGATAATACTTAGAACACCCTCTAGTATAAGGATTTGAAGGTGGAGGAATACACCCTTCAGATTTACTATAAGCTTCACCACTTGCACCACCATTACAAACTGGTTTATCTCTCTTAAGAGCTCCATTAGAAATGTATCTCCTCTCTTCTAGAAACCTTCTGCTTATTTCTGACTCCATCAGAAACTCATCTTCTTGATTGCATTCAGCTATGGAACCATTGCATATATTTGCATGATGATGATTACTACTCATTGAAAACACAGTGATGCTTAAATGCATGAAGCTGAAGAGCATAAAGTAATAGAAGCTAAGGAGTTTAATAGTAGATTTTGAAGCCATTCTTGTATTCTGTTTCTTTTTTTGGTTGTGTATGTACAATTTTCCACTTAGAATCACTATATTATAGAGAATATATATATAATATATGTATATGGCACCACCTTTTTGAAAAAGAGCAAGTGGAGGCTGTCAGTGATAAGCTGATGGAACGCACTTCACCTAACATTATGTCATTAAGTTATTTTTCATGTGCTCAACATGATTTTCTTTGTTTCTTTATTGTCAAGACTAATGATTTACTTTGTAAATAAGTGTGTATAAAGATAATAATAAAGGTTAGGTGGTTACAGTAAGGAAAAAATAGAAGCAATGATTTGTTGATATATAATCATACATTGAAAGTAATTGGTGCATTTTCCACTAAGTTGCCCAATCTATATCTTAGTCAATCGACATTAAAATCCATTTTGATTGATGGGTTCAGTGGATTTTATTTGACTCTGATAAAGTAACGACATAACTTGAGTTCCTTCACAACCTCAAATTGTTGCTCTTGTGGAACTTGTCGAGCCAGGGATGGAACTCTTGGTTTAAGTGTGTTAATCAGGGGTGGTTCTAAGCATTTTCATCCTCTATTTTCTTTTCTTTGTTTTATTAAAAAAAATAACTCATTAACAACATAATAAATTGAATTAAACAAAAATATTTGCACGTTATTAACCATAGACTTTTTAAGCCTAAAAAAAACATATATTTTTTAGTGATTGTGAAAAAAGTTAATGCAAAAGAAAATGATAGTTCATCAATCACAAAATAAACTGAATTAATCAAGTATTTGCACATGTCATTATGTGAATAGTATCCCATGTTGACCATATGGTATCGCTCTGCTTGTGTCAAAATAGCACGACTGCTATTTTTATGTGAGTCAAATGCAAATAAACTCATGTAAATATAGTAGACCAGTGTACAAATTAAACCTGTAAATTATATTATTTTTATAAATATTATAAACTTCTTTAAACTAATACCGATAAATAAGTTTCACCCAAGAGTTGACACTCATCATTGTCTAGTTACTAGTTATAGAGCTAATGTCAAATATAATATTTTTTTGATAGATTGTCAAATATTATTATGAACTGATAATAAGTGTAAGTACAATTGTTACATGTACTCATAAAATTATACAATTTCATGAAAGGGTCCAGTGTTCACTTGTATAAATTGTCTATTTGCTCTTTGTATTTAGCCACAACTCTATCCCTTCGAATTTTCATGGTGGGTGTCATTAGACCATTATCAATCTGTCATTGAACAAAATGGTAAACCAAATTTGTCAATTCTATGACAAAAAATAAACATACAAAAAACTACTACTTTAAATTCCAAATCTAACCGTGAAGGGTTCATTTACTAGAAGGATTGGTCCAATTTGAAATGGAGATTCTGACATCCTGCATGATGAATAAGACAGGAGGAATGGTGGAAAAACAAATAAATCAAAATCTGAGTATAAAAATGAAATTTAATTCAAGAGTTACTCTGATTAACAACTCATTATAACCATTGAATTTTATCAATCTAACTATTAATTACTATCACATTATATTAATGACTATGCATACAAACTTTCTTATAAATTCAAAATTCATAGCTATGTAATATGACAATTGATATTTACTTATATTTAAAAAAAAAATTATTATATGTTAATTTGAAATTGTTTAATTGAAGTATCAAATAGTTTTAAAATTTTATAATAATTTGTAAAGTAGATCTATTCAATAAGAACTTTTGATTTAACAGTTGGATCAATGAATTACAATGCTTATAATGAGTTATTAAGCGGAGTAATTTAACTAATACACATAGCAAGCAAACACTGAGAAATCTTAGAGACATAAAAATTTCCATGCATCCATTACAAGAAACAGAAGTGAGACTAGTCTTACCAGGTCTTTAATTCTTTATATATTAGGTTCATCACTTTTTCCTCACTAACAACATCAGAACTGATGGAATCTATAATTGACAATTCCCTTGCTACTGTCAAAACTTCTTCTTTGTTAGTAACAATGATAGCTCCAAGACGTCGCTTATCCTACAAGTTACAGTCAATTTCTAACAAGTAAATTCATCACATTTTATGCTGCCTAACAGACAGTTAATAGAATTCGAGCTATCAAAATTTGAAAGGACTGAGAATTCACCTGACCAACAACAACAATTTGTTGAATTAAGCTACTCTTCATGGCAGCTTCTTCAAGTTCCGCCGGTTCAACATTTTCACCTTCGCTTATTAAACCAAGTGGTTAGTATTTACTTACCCAAAGGGAGCATAAAACTGGTGATCATAGAGACTTTGCTGAGAGAAAAGATAGCAATTAAGGTTCAAAAGCCACACAGTTAACAATAACAACTAAGAGTCTAAGAGAGTTAATTTGTTAATTCCACGTGCACAAGGCTTTCACCTTTGTAGGTTTGGGGAGGGCCAAATGATGTAAGAAATAAGCAGAACAAAACAGCTTATTAGTGTACTATATAAACTATGAAGACTTTACTTCAAGTAGTAAAAATATAGACTATAGAGAGCTTTCAACTTGCAGTTAGACACCAGGTTTGCTTCTATTCTATTGGCAATGTCCTTTATTTTATATCACAAATGGTTTAAAAGTATAGTAAAGGCACATATACAAACAGAGAGAATAGAATATACTTTTGAGATTTAAAGCTAAGCATAGTACATTATAATGAAACCTGCTATACCTGTTGAAAGCACAATAGTGTCTTTAGCACGGCCGTCGACAACAATCACTCCACTAGAGTTACGACTTCGCCCAATAGAATGGTGGGGAACAATCCACCCTAGATCACCAGTATTCAGCCAGCCATCCCTATCTAAGGCCTGGTTTGTAGCTAATGGGTTCTAATAAAATAATAGGACAAGTAACCATCACAATTTTATCCAGAATTCATCAATAAAATCACATGGAAAAGGTGCTTGATGTTTCAAGAATGCCAATGAGGGTTGGTTTAACTATATGATTGAACAACATTGAGAAAAGGTCTTGGGTTGAACTCTTACGGCAGTCCTTCATAGAGGAAGTGTTGTAAGTAGTGTAAATTATGTGTAATAATTGTAGTCGGCCTATTAATCAGACCCGTTAGATGTAGATTATTATTCTACGTAGAAAATATATCTGAATAATATTTCAATTGATAATAATAGTACATGGACTAATTCATTTAAATAGTCTAAACCTACTGGGCCTCATTGATGGGGCTAAATACAATAAATATAAATATATACATTATTTACAATAGTCTATTTACTTTTCAAATAATGTTCAGAATAACTCTCTGTCACACAACACATATTACCTTGAAGTATCCTTTCATCACCGGTGGACCCCTAACTTTCAAAATGCCCTTTGAACCTGGTGGAAGAACTTCATCAGTTTCGGAATCTACTATTTTGAATTCCGTATGCTGAATTGGATGCCCGACAGATCCAATAACCTTCAAAAGATTGCATCTGTAACATTCTTAGATAAAAGAACCCACTCTTTGCAAACTCAACTTACAAACAAATTAAAAAAAACACAAATTATGTAATTATTATGGATGCCATGCTCTTTAAAGGCTTATACAAAAAGTTAAAAATTGCGCTATTACAGATTAAGTGGGAAATTTTGTTGAAAAGCACCAAAAGAAACAAAGGGGAAAAAAACAGAGTTATTGGCTATAGCAAATGAAGATCTTAATAATAAAAACATTTCATGTAAATGTACACTTACACATATTGGTACACAAGCAGAGAAATTTCAACACATTAGATAATGATACATTGCTTACATTACATCTAGGTCGTCGAGCAGCGATAACTGGTGAAGTTTCTGTTAAACCATATCCATTCTGCACTTTCACTCCAATTGCCTGCCCATTACAAAAACACCAATGTGAAATCGATTCCAAAAAATTGTTTGTAAGTTACACCTGTGTTAAGTACCAGACCTCAAAAAATTTATCCACTTGCCAAGGCAAACTACCGCCCCCGCTTATTCCAGCCTGTAGAATGCCAGAGAGTTTCCCTTGTCAACCTCAATTTCAAAAACCATGAATCATGAACGGTGCATTGGTTAGAATTTAGCCAAAAGGCTGATAAAGATACTTCTTTTATAGGGAAATCAGAACAGCATAACTCTGGAAAACCTCTTTCTTGAATGTTACTATGTTTTCTATTGTTTGTTCTAGTTTTGCATTGAATCTCAAAATACTATATAGCAATCCATTACATCTTATAAGGTGCAACTTTGTTATAATAGTTCATTATGATTACACACAACCAAGTTTAACATTGATACCTCAATTACATCTTGTTTGTAGTTTAGACACGTGGATTCCATCACATGTCTCTCGTTTTTCTCTTCTCGTAAAAATTGAAAAACTAAAAACATTATTACCAAGAGTTTCTTTTTCATAATTTTCCTAAAACTTTTTCTGAGAAGAGAGACAGGCTATAAAAATGAGACAGAATAATCAAATATACATTGTATTAGAAGACAATAAATAAAAAAAGGAATAAAAGACCTTTGATATTCCAATAGCTGAACGAATTTTACTGTACACGAGTTTCTTTGCCAAAAGGTGAATTGGAAATAATATTGTGGCAATAACTCTTGCCCATAACCAGTCCAACATTGAATGGATAAAGGATGGCTGCGTCGTATTTCTCGTTAGACATTTACCCTACAAACATATTTGAATTTTAGTAAAAGCATTGAAGCAATATCTTTGGTGAGATTTAGTAATTGCAGTATTTTGTACTTGTTTAAACTTTTGAAGAAAAAAGTGGCGCTCGTATAGAAGTAAATTAATAAATAAAATAAGAACAATTAATATTTCCCATTTACAATTAACTAGCATGGCTTAGCCTCCAAATAAGAGCTATAATGCAACTCATGAGCTAGGAATAAAAATACTGTTTAAGATGTAGATGAAGCAACAAAATTATTTAATTAATAGATGGTTCGCAACTACAGACCTTCTACATAAGGATTTTAAATATTATATTGGAAGGATTTCCTACAAAGTAATTCTTAGCAAAATCTTCAAAAAGATTATTAGAAGTCCTGAGTGTGTATATGGAGGAGTGAACCAATGTATAGATAAGAGGGATAGTGATCATTAAGAACTTTAAATCTAAAATAAAGGGGGGAAGCTATGCTTAACTCAGCTAAACACCTCATCATATAGACAGAGCTGATGCAAACCTCATAAATACGTTTATATTCCATGTATGTTAAGCTGACTCTTAAGAATGTTAGTGCAACAAGCTTTCTAACAAGAGGGCTAGTAGATATTTGCTTCTGGATCCCACTGCAGAGAAAACCATCAAGAAAAACAATGAAAGTGACGATCCTGAGATACATAATCTTTCTAATGGAAAAACATGAAATATTTGTAATTAAGATTCCAGATTCCCTCTTTATCACCATATTTCGATACAATTTGTTTCTTGTTTGATATATCATTTTATTTTTTAAAAAAAAAAGGCTTTTTTGATACTATATCATCAATTCAATGAGTATACAATTCTTGGTAGAGGTCTTACCTATATAATGTTTCATAAACTAAAGGAACAGAAATTAAGTAATATGGTTGGTAACGACCCAAATCATCCTACAAAGTATAGAGTAAGAAGAAGAATATATTATACTTTTGCATTTAAATAACAAAATAACCAATTTAGAACATGCAGCAATGCATTGCCTTTAATCATCACATCGTCATAATATTAGTAACGTTGTTGAACTGAAGCAATAATCCATATGTTATTGATCGTTTTATTTCAAGAAAAGTCAACCCTTTACCTTTTTCTTTTCTTTTTTCAATACCTAATATTGAAAGTCACATGTTATAAATGTGTAAGAAGCCACATTTATACAATGTTTCAAACATATGATAAAAGTAATAATACCTTCAGGTTTCTCACGGTTGTGTATACTTGCTCAACGCCGCATGTGAAAATAAAATACTCACAAGCTCTTTCGTATGCATGCCAAGGTGGCAGCATGCTTAGAAATCTGTCCCCAACTTCAGCGGGTACAATGTCCCATAAATTTTTTATCTAGAAATTCAACAAAAAAAGATGTGCCATAAATGGTAAGATATAGCCAAGAATCATCTTCAACTGAAATTCAACTGAAATTCAATTGAAACTCATAAAGTTTCACAAACCAAAGAAGAAGAAGAAAGCATGCATAATGAAGAAAAGAAGCCGAGAAACAAAAGGTGACTTAGGTTGTAGTAAAAGACACACATTTTCACCCAAACAGAGAAACTGACATTTGTTGGAGGTTTTTAGCTATATTTATAATTTGACGTAAATTTATTGGCGATATGCTGAATTATCCTTGGTCTATCTCATCAAGAAGAAACCATTATCTACAAAGAACCCAAATTTGGGGATACATCTTACATGATTACATCTCTCATAGCCCATCCCACAGATCTTTCATGATTTCTTTTGGGCTTAAATATATTTTTCATGCCAGCAAATATACCACTTTTGCTGTATATATAACATTTTCCATTTGTTGTCCTTATTTTAATTTAGTCTTTGTAATTTTTTTTTGTTTTTGAAATTAATCTCTATAGTATGTGGACCATATTGATTTTAGTCGTTATTTAATTAAATATTACAGATTAAAATCAATATGGTTCACATATTACAAGGACTAATTTCAAAATAAAGTAATGAACAAATATTAGAATGACTCAAACAAAATAACAAGGACTAAAAGAAAAAATTTCTATGATTTAGGCACTAAAAACAAACAAACAAAATTTACAGGGATTAAAAGTGAAAAAAATACTTAAGTCTTTCTTTTGCTTGTATGATCCCAGATGCCCAGTGATTTCAAGGAAGCATTTACAAGAAAAAAAATCTACAACTATGAAAATTGAATGAGATCATGAGAACTTCTGTCAAGAATTTCTTGTAGGAACTACTTCTCTTCCACTTTCAGCAGGAAAAAAGAAGAATAGATAGAAATCATCAACAGAGTCTTTCTAGTTCTGGAAGTAACTATAGAAGATTTGTAATGAAACCTGATGCAGAAGGTTCTGATGGGTAAGCATAACACCTTTTGGATTTCCAGTTGTTCCGCTTGTGTATACCAGAGTAGCAATGTCATCTGAGTTGATTGCTTCATAAACATATTGTTGATCTGCAAACAAGGTAGAAAAAAGAAAAGCAGCAAAGCACCTGATAATAAGAAAACGACTTCATGTAGAAAAAAGTACAGATGGAAATACAATAGAAAACGGTAAAAATATTAACCTTAAAGAAACAGATAGGTAAACGATTTATGAAACATTTACAGATAAAATAACAATAAATAAATGTTACAACTAACAAAGACTTTTTTTCTTTTGAGGGACCTATATATTATTAAATTCTCAAGGGGTTGAGGGACCATATATTATTAAATTTTCAAATCTTACCGATCGAACATAACTCTTATGTATACATATAACCTGCGTTTGCAGAGGATAAATATTGACTTACTAGCTTCATGAGAATCAGACAGGTTCCTGCGACTCTGTCGTCCCAATTCTATGACTTCCGTGAAATTAAAGACTGGCACCTCCTTGTTTTCGTCAGCAATCATGCCCGGGTCTGACTTTTCTCCCCAAAGCAAAATAACAAATCTCATGCTTGTCTTTGAATAGAATGTTTTTGCAATCCGGTTAAACATTTCAGGGCCATCCATGGCCAGTGCAACACTGAAGTCACCATTGAAGATTGAAGATTGAACATTTTACAAAGAATGTCAAAACAAAAAAGTTAACATATAATGAACAATTTGTTGAGAATTGTTAGCAGTGAAAAAACAATCTTAGTCATAAAATAGGGATCTGCAGGATTGGCTACTCTAAATTGAGTAGTTAGTAAATGAAAAAATCAATGGTTGATATTTTAAACATCCACAGTTTGTTATGCATATAATATCAACAATTGATTTATTTATCAACGGTCGACATTACACACTTTATTCTCTAAAGTGAGTTGCTCACTTTAGAGGAGGCTGATCCGGATGTGCCAATATTCCTGCTGCATTTGAAAAAACTCAAACCACTGTTGCAATTTTAGAACGCTATTATATATTTGTGTAACTAGTATCATTCAAATCTTCATGTTAAATATCTTTTAAGATCTTTTTTAACACAAAAAGGGGCTAAACAACTCTACCCGCTTGATGCACAGGATATTTAATGGCTACACCAATTTATACCTTCACCTGTTGTTGTTTTATTTTAATATATCATCAAAATTTATTCTTTTGGAACAATTTTACATGCAGAAATCATTTTATATTTGAAGTCTGTAAATTAAAAGTGATTTACATATCTTTAATATTAAATCATAGTATTGAATTTGGGACACAAAATAAATAGCTGTTTGAAATGAATCATTTACAAAACCTTTCAGAATGGTTGTATATTAGCAATAGCTCTTCAACTGATGACCTTGAGCCTCTTACCACATTGATTGCTCCACTTGCCATCATGCCTAGACTAAAAATAGAGCATGGATTTAATTTAAAAAATACAACTACTATTATAGCTGACAAATACTACAGGTGGTAAGGGTCCATATGTATGTCTCAAATGCAAAAATAGTTGATGCCATAATATCACTTTTAAGGATTAAAAGTACAAATAAATCAAACTCATTGAGCACTTTCAAAAATGTAAACATTGTAAATCTTCCACTAAGCTTGACATATATAAAGGTATGAAAATTAGAAATTCATGTTCAATTATTGACGATTTATAAAACATGATGGTCACACTTCCTTCACGTATATATTCATAAACTTCGGATATAATTTTCCAATTTTACTATTCTATTTATGAATGCTGAGACTTTATCATTGTTATTTTCTTTTCAAATGTTTGCGCATGAAAGATTTGTGCAACTGGAAATTCCTTCCTAAACACAATACAGTGAAAGTGGAAAAAAAAATGATTGACACACCTTGATCTGCTAC
The DNA here is from genome assembly GCA_037974755.1 of Cicer yamashitae. Lineage (NCBI taxonomy): Eukaryota > Viridiplantae > Streptophyta > Magnoliopsida > Fabales > Fabaceae > Cicer > Cicer yamashitae. Next base: position 3,706,094 of record JBBPBQ010020323.1, on the reverse strand, counting down.
TAGCCAACGACTTGAATTATCCGCGAAAAGTGCAAGCTTTTCATCTGGTCTTACCCCAATAACTCTCAGGCCTTCTGCAAAGTCCAAAATTGCCTGCTCCAACTGAAATTGATACCAAAACAAAGTATAAGAACGATAAAAAAGAATCAAAATAGAAACTTATTTTCTAGTGGGCATTGCAAGTAGCAGAAATCCTTTACAGCCAAAACTATGAGAGAGGCATAATGTTTCAAATTCAACATAATACCAGCTACTAGGAATGGTTAATTTTACATCCCAAGTCTGACATGTGTGGCTAAGCTTATAAATAAAATGTGTCACCTGTCAAGTGTAATTATGGACAAGTTGTGATATTTTATGTGAAAGAAAACACTGTTGACGGATTTTTGACTTCATTAGACAACTTATGTTATCTGAGGCCTGTGGTGGCAATTACAGATATTCTAAACTGTGTATATGAAATAGTACTTTTGGGGAAGGCGAAAAATTCAATGAAACTGAGTGAAATTTTCGGAAATTTTGATTGGACTGCCTCACAAGTTAACAATTTTTTATCATTTGTGTTAGATTTTTTGTATGTTCAGAGGTATGATATAACTTTAGACAAGCCTATAGTTATGATCAGGATAATATGTAAGTCCTGGACCACAAATTCAGTTGATGATATTACCGTAATAAGTAGTAAATAATATTTTCACATACCCTAATCATTCCTTAATTCCAATAACAATGACATAGCCATTTGTGGTACAATCAACCTAAAAAATTAACATAAACATTTTTCGCAAAATTTGTAATTTCTGTGTGTCTAAATCAGACCACACTCACCTCTAACTATATTAGTATGTATAATAAGTACAATAAATGCTACCAAAGTTGGCAACACGACTCTCCCCGTGTCTGTTAACTCAGCAACCAAGCTACCTCTGCGGGACTTGATTCTAACAGTTTTCAGTTACATGGTAGTACTTATATCCTCCATATTAGAGATAGGAAATGTTGAAAAACATTTGAGTGTGCATGATTATTATAACAAATTTGCAAGAGATTACAGAACAGAAGGATAAAAAGAAAAAGGACCTGTTTATATGTGATAGTTGAAGGAGGATGATGATATGGATCTATTAATGCTACTTTATCACCATATTTCTCCGCAGAAGATCTCCAAATATCAGGAACTGCTTTCCACTGATCTGAGGCCACATCACCATTATTACCATCAAAAAGCAATGAACTCTCTAGAAAAGGGGAACACTTTCTTATCTTCACTGTCTCTGTCTACAAACACAAGATTAAAATCAAAATTATTGTTGCTATGATAAACAAAACAAAAAAAACAATTTGGCAGAAAAGAAAAAGACCTTGGATTGGGAAAAGACGCGAAAACGAAGACCACCGTGACGATAGTTGGTGCGAGAAAGTGTGAGGAAGAGGGGAAGTGTATGATGATGAGGATGAGAGATGGTGATAGGAATAGTCGTCATTTGAAGATTGGGAGAGCAGAAAGAGAGAGAGAAGAAGAAGAAGAAGAAGAAGAAGAAGAAGGTGTCAACATCTATATCATGATAAAATATATGAAATTAATGGAGTCATGGTGGTTGGTTTGTTAGAATCGCATTCAAAGAACGTCATTGTGGTAAATATTAAATAAACTTTCATAGCAAACATCTATTTATTCAAAATTATAAAATCCATACACCGCGATGTCAAATCCATAAGTTTATCTTTTGAAAATAACTATTATATGTTGTATTTTTAATTGAATGTCAATGTATAAGAATTTAATGTTTATCCTATTTTCACTTTGTAAAGTTAAGGTGGTACAATTTTTTTCAAAAAAGTAAGGATCAAGCCAAAGGAAACAAAATTAAAAGTCCTTTGGCTACCAAGAAGGAGAAGGAGATTAGTGTGGTACAATGTAATCTGAAAAAAACATATAATATACTTTTTTTTACATAATGCAAACCAAACATAATCAAGTCTCGTAAAGTCCGTAGCTAAGCACCGCTTTGTTTGGTGATGGTGACAGCTACACAATGGACCCGCATGCCAAATCACACAACCAACAACATATATCATATTCAAGATTCTCCGTCGTGAATATTATTTTTAAATTTTGCATATATATAAAAAAAAATTGTAATAATAAGAAGGAAGATAGAAGTAATTTTATCTATCTAAATATTTTAATTATTGATAGATTTTTTATTATTATTAATGTAAGTATAATAATATTTTTGAAATTGTATATATAACAATTATTGAAGGATAATATATATATATATATAAAAAGTTATTAAAATTATATTTAAAATTATAAATGATATTTATTTTAAAATAACTTTTTTAGTAAACTAATATTTATTGTAATACTGATGAAGTATAATACAACAATATTTATTACATCTATTAGGATTAGGATAAAAGGAACCTTGAGTCTGTCTCTCTAGGTCCCACTCTTACCATCCTTAAAGACATCATCATTGACCCTATCAAGGAGGAGGGTGTGTTTGAAAAAATATAAGGAGTTCAGGCAGTGAGAGCAATGATAAGATAAATGCTCTAAAAATTTCTACTATATTTTTACTCAAAATTTAAGTTATTAAGTACAAAGTCGTTTTAAATATTTTAGAAATTTTATTTTAATTTTAAAAATTGAGCTTTTAATTAAAAAACATTCAAATTGTAAATAATATAAAAAATAAAAAAAATTTGTAAATAACATTAATAACATTGAAAATTTGATTTTACTTTTTTTTCTTTTTTTTCAAAAAATTTGAATTTTTTTTTTGTTTTTAAAATGTTTTTGTTTATGAATTATGAGTTTTTTTTTTTTAATCTTTGAATTCTATATTACATGTAAATTTTTATCTTTTAGTAGTATTTTTAGACTCTATAGTTTTCATAAAAAATTTGGGTCATGTACAGTTGGTTTGAAACTTAACCATTCACATTTAAATTAAATATTCACATTCTTAGTCGACGTGGAACTACGATCACACTTGAATTAAAAAAAATAAAAACACACAGAGGTTTAAGGGGAGAGAGGTTGGGAAGAGATAATGAACTTCTATGATTTGGCAGAAGAGAATCGTGAGAGAAAAATTAAAAAAGATGTACAATTTGCTAAAAATTATTTTCCTCTATAGTTGAGAAAGATGTATTTGGAAGGAATAAGTGGGATGTGAATGAAGGTTTGTTTGTAATTGAAAAATTATAACATTTCTCTTTTCTTTAATTCTTTTTTGATTCTTTTATATATCAAAAAATGTTAAAATCCAATATGAAGAGTAGTCTAGTATAGATAGGTACTTAAAAAAATATTTAAATTTTTAACGATCATATATGTTATATCTTAAAAATTGACGTTAATGGTCATCTTCATTTTCATGAGTAAGATAATGACTTAAATAATGGTGATTTGATAAAAAAAAAAATGTATAATTATTGAATTGATATCAATTAAGTTACCATTTTATCCATAAAAATGATAATTTGAACTATTACTTTTAAATAATATCATCTTCGACCGTTAAAACTTTCGATAATTTTTAAGTTTTGGTCTATGATAGACCATTTATAAACGTGGTCCACAATTGAACTCACCACCAAATAATATATCAAATTTACTTTATTTTTCACCTCTTTCTCTTTTTTTATACTATTTGTCATTTTTTCTCTTTTCTCATTTTTCTTTAAACTAAACACCCCTGAATATGGCTGGAAATGAGTCGAGATCAGTTGAACTTGGGTTCAACTCGGCTTAATAAGAATTGCTTCAATTCAAAACTCGAGTTTGCCGCGAACTTATTTTTCAACTTGACTCGATTTAAGTTCACAAACAATTCAGTTCAGTTTGATAGCTCAAATCAAATGAACCAAAAGGAAAAAACAAGACTTAAAAGGAACAATTGTGTTCCTCCACCTTTATGAATCAAACGAGTCGAACTATACATAGTTCGAGTTCAACTCATTTATTTAGCAAACTCAATTTTCAACTCAATGTTGACTCATTTGGTTTATAAACCAAATTCAACGAGCTAATTATCAAATGGTTTGATTTATTGTCACCCCTACTCTTGAGTTATCAAATGGAGAGAAAAATCAATTTTGAGATTAGATTGATTTTGTTGGACTACCAATTTATGAGCTTTTCTTTTTTGAAGAATACTAATTTATAAGTTGACGTTATCTCCGTTAAAAAGAAATGAAGAACATTATTATTATAGTTTTTGGTGGATAAAGTTAATAAATGTTTATTTTATGTTATATGTTCTAAAAATGTGTATAAATATAAATTTAAAACTATAATAATGGAACAAATAAAAATTAGTAAAAAATGAAAATAATTCTAAATCCTAATTTATCGTGTTAGCCCAGTTTACTTACTACTGAGGATTGCATGCCAAAAGAGCTAGTCATCGAGCCAAAAGTATTTAGACTAAAGTTTCTATTTATTTAATTATTTCACCCATGTTAATAAATGACACAACCAACTAAAAGATAAATGGATAATAGCATGTAAATATTTGATTAATTCAATTCATTACATTTTTCACAGCCTGCTAAAAAATGTATGGTTAGTCACTTGTTAATATTTGGTTGAGTTAATAATTTATTGTATAGTTAACATGTTACTTTACAACACTATATAACCACTTGTGAAATAGTTAAAGTTCAAGAATAATATTTGGTTAACCCATAAAAAAAATATCTGGTTAACTGAGTTGATATTAGTATTTAACAATAGTATAATTAGTGATTAATAACCACATGATAAATGGAATTAAAAAAATATTTATGTCATTAATCGTGTACCTTTTAGTAGGTTGTGAAATAAGAAATTGATTTCATTAAAAAATTGGCAATCCAATCCATCTACTACATAATATATACTGAATTATTTGAGTATTTGTACATCGTCAAATATTAAATTACATGAACAACGCACATATGGTGTAGACACTTATGTGTTAAAAAATCATTTTCTTTGACTACTCCACATATCACCATCCTCGTTAATATTATCACCTCAACACTTTCATAGTCACACCCATATTACCTCCCTCAACTCTTTCTACGACTGCAAAAGGTGCAGTCCTAACATTTTATTAGATGTATTGAATGATTAAAATGATTGTAAAATTAGCACAATCACGATGAAAAGTGCATTACATTAAAAGCTATAATTTGAAGTTTTACAAAATTACAGTGTCTTTGATATTTTGTCAAATTTAATGTTCATTTAAATATATATTAAAAATATCTTTGTGTATGTTTGAATTTTGTAGTGAGAATGAGAGTATTTGAGCTATCACGATTTTGATCAAAACTATATTTTGGAACTTCAACAAAATCACCGTGTTATCATAATTTTGTCAAACTTATCATTCATTAAAACATGTTGTGTGTGCTTGGTACTACAATGACAAAATATATTTTGAATAAATTAGTTATGTTAAAAGTGAGATAAATTTAAGACAAAATATATTTTAAAGAAATCTAGCTTTAAGTCAAAATCAAATTCTATTTGAAAAAAAAACAATTTTTCATGGCTAAAATCAATCTTTAACTTCTCCAAAAGTGTAACCAAAAACACACATATACCATCTTTATCCAGATGCACTAGTGTATTGTATAGATGTTAGATTCAGAGAAAATGTAATTTAAATTTTATTTATTTTAACGGCTAGTGTTGTAATGTAAAACTACTATAGATGATCCAAATACCATATTTGTTGCCTTTTTATTTATTAGTAGACGGAATCGAATTTTCTACCTTCCCACCACCTACCTATATGTCCCACCCACCAATACATTGAAAAATATTTTTTATCCTCTTTTATTATATAAAGTTGAAATTTTTTTACACTCACTTTTTTTCTAATATATTTGAAACTTTACAAAAATCAAATTTAGAAAATTTTCAAAACTTCGATTGATTATAAAATTTTCGAAATACAAAGTGGAGTTGTAATAGTTTGAAATTTTCGAAATAAAATTTATTGTATTTGTTAAATATTTTCGAAACTTTTATCTTTAACAAAAATTTTGAAATGTACATTTTTGAGACTTTGAAACATTTAAAGTAATGAATTTTCGAAAACAAAATATTCGAAATGTAATATTACATTTTGAAACTTTTCAATGAAAATGAAAGTTTTAAAAATTTTAAATATTACTCAAATTTTCAAAATGTATATATTTTTTTCAAAATAATTACATTATTTTTTTCAAAATATTGTATTCACAATATAAATATTAATTAAATTTAGTATTTTTTAACTTATATATTTGTTCAAATTAAATTAGGTATGAGTGGAGTTGATGGTAAAGTTCTTGCTACACCGATGGTAGATTCTATTGATAAATTCACAACTGACCTTATAACCTTAATAATAATTGATATTATTAAAAAGTTTCATTTTATTTGAAAGTTTAGAAAGTTTCAAAAAAAATGTGTTCCGAAAGTTTCGGGTTGCTCGAAAGTTTCAAAAGGTCTTGAATTCTCTATTTGGGAAATTTCAAATTGTTCGAAACTTTCAAAAATGATTGAATCAGCTATTTCAAAAGTTCATATTGTTCAAAACTTTCAAAAAAAATTCAAAAATTGGAAATTGCATTTCAAATGTTTCAAAAAGTTTGAAAAAATAACTTACTTGTGTTTCAGAAGTTTCGAAATGTTGGGAAAATTTACCAATTTTTTAAAGTTTCGAATATGTGAGTGAAAAATAAAATGGATTTTTTTTTTCAATTTTTTATATATATAGTAAAAAAAAGGTAAAATAATTTTTTTTTTAGAGTATCGGAGGACGAGAGATATAGATAGGAGGTCAGAAGTTGAAAACTCCCATTTAAAACTTGTAACATCCTCTAAAATTATTAATTAAAATAATTTGGATCTATAAATATATTTTCCAATATTAAATTAGGTGTGGTAATTATTCGCCTTGTTTGCCTTATTGTAGTAAAGTTTTTAGTAAGAATTATTTAGTAGATGTATTTTTATTTCTAAGGCAAGAAGAATTTGGGCTAAGGGTTGTGACTTGGTATAATAATAATAATAATAATAATAATAATAATAATAATAATAATAATAAGAATTATAATAATATTTTCTCCCTTCTGTTACTTATTCAGGCCCAACACTATCTACCCAATAATATTCACTTTAAATAGAAGAGAATACTAAAACCCTAGCCACCATCACAAACCCTATTTCACAAACATCTTAAAGATCCTTAAAGAATACCAAAATTCTAGCCACCATCACCTCCTTTTCTTCGTGCATCAATTGGAACTTCTTTTTCCTTGTGAACAACTTCGTGGGGCTTAGAGATTTGTACTAGGAAGAAAAGCGGCCAAGGTAAGGGCTTTTCCCCACACAAATTATAGTTAGACCGTTGGTTGGATGACATGAAATTAATAATTGTGATTGCTTGCTTTTTGAAAGGAATAATATGTAGACTAATGAATTAAAATAATGAAACCCCAATCCTTTGTGTTAATTTTATTATATAATGATTTTTAGGGAGTAAAGTATGAATTTCGATGTTATATGTGATGAAGTTTTGATTTTTATGGCGAATATGAAGTAAAGTATGAATTTTATGTTATATGTAATAAAGTTTTAATTTTTATAATGAATATGAAAGAAGGGTTGAATTTGTATGTTATATGTAAAAAGGTTACGATGATGTATGAGTTGGAGTTGAATCTTGTTGTTATATATGTTAACGTGTTAATCTTTATGATGTGTATGATACCAAGCCTTGATTTTTTTGTGTATGTGGTGAAAGTTATGATTTTCATGATTATTTGTTATGGATATGTGATCTTAGTGATATGTGAATAAGATGATAATTTTGAAAAGTGATTTGAATGCTTATGACATGATTCTTAGTGGGCTGTGTGGAAATATATCTCTTTGATAATATATCATCATATCATGTCATGGCATATGCATCTTCGTGGAAGTTGCCTTAGTAGCAGGTTTTTCCCCATTGGTATGGGTGATCTGTGTGGAAGTTGTCTTAGTGGCAGGTTTTCCCCATTGGTATGGGTGATTTTTCTGTGTGGAAGTTGCCTTAGTGGCAGGTATATCCGGATCATATAGTTTTAGGAGCATGCATCATGTATATATTTTTGTTATGCAATTTATTGGTTTGTGTATTTTTCTTTTAAATTGGAAGTTTTTACTCTTATATATTTTGTGTTATTCTTCTATATGTTTAACTTTGGTTTGATGTGGATGATGGATAAAATTGACCCTTACAACAACATTTTAGGTACTAATGAGTTCGAGGAGATTCAAGAGTAGTTGATGAGTATTAACGTGCGACGAACGGGGGATAAAAATGGGTTTTCAATACAATTTTGTAATGATAGATTTGCCGCGTATTTCTAAGTTTATTTTTAATTTTGTCACTAACTTTTAAAATGCACTACGATTCTAGAAATACGGAAGTGGGTTCCCTTCCGTTAGGAATTATTGTTTTTCTTGTTATAGTCTTGAATAAACATTTTCTTAATAAAAATTAAATAAACGTGATTGTTACTAATTATTTGCATGAATAAATGTTAGGTAGTTAGAAAAAAAAAATTATCGTAAATCTTTCTAACCAATATATTTTCAAGTAACGCTTTGGATCAAAAAAATTCGGGGTGTTACAATTGGTATCAGAGCAATAATCCTCGGAAATTTTGGGGTGAGACGATTTTGTATGACGCTTGCCTTGATTTATGTGTGAGGCTTGACTTTGTTATTTATGCCTTGATTTATGTGTGATGCTTGACTTTGTTATTTATGCCTTCATTTATGTGTGATGCTTGACTTTGTTATTTATGCCTTGATTTATATGTGATGCTTGACTTTGTTATTTATGCCTTGATTTATGTGTGATGGTTGACTTTGTTATTTATGCCTTGATTTATGCCTTGATTTATGTGTAATGCTTGACTTTGTTGTATTTTTATTTTAGGATTCATTATTAATTTTGTTATATATGTATTTATATAGGGAAAATTAACATTATGAATTGATTACTTGATCTCTTTTAATGCTAAAAAAAAAAAAACAGGAATTTTCTTTCAATTAATTACAATTATGATATGCCTTGAATTCTTGATCCTAGATTTGAAATTTTTACTAATTTACTACTCGTGGTTTAATGATGTTATTAATTATGGCAATTAAATTTATAATGAATATAAATATTCCGTAATTACTTAAATTTGATTTATGATCTAAATTTTTGCAATAAAGACAATGTTTTAAACCTTCAACCTATTTAAAATTTTAGAATCCCCATAATATAAGGGAAGGGTAATATCGTAAAGGTTGTATTAGTGGGATTCTGGCTAAGGAAAGACTTGGTTATTAAGTAGTCCGTTGACCCACCTCTCTTTCCTGGGAACCCTATTAATACACGGTTTACGGTGTGACCTGAACTTATCGTATAACCGTGAATAAAATATTTCCTTACAACCCTACGATTTTAATTTGTATCCCTCTAAAACATCTGGGAGTAATTCTGGGAATGGATTGGTTGTCTAACAACTACGTCCTATTAGACTGTGCTCAACGAAATGTGATATTTCCGGATCTCGATATTTCTAAGTTCCTCTCAACCAACAGACATAATTTTTCTCTGAAGAGAGGAGTCCAAGAATATGTGTTTCTCAACTCGATCAGTATGAATCCAGAGGTTGTTGTCGATGATATCCCAGTGTTGAGGAATTTCTATGAAGTCTTTCCACCAGACGTACCAGGACTACCCCCAGTTCGCGATGTCGAGTTTTCTATTGATGTTATTCCGGGTACGGGACCCATTTCTATGGCTCCTTACAGAATGGCCCCCTTAGAGCTATCAGAACTAAAGAACCAACTTGAAGACCTTTTGTCTAAACAATTCATTCGACCTAGTGTGTCACCATGGGGAGCCCCCGTATTATTGGTCAAGAAGAAGGATGGAAAGTCGAGACTGTGTTTTGATTACCGACAGCTCAACAAAGTCACAATAAAAAACAGGTACCCCTTACCCCGTATTGATGACTTAATGGACCAACTCAGAGGAGCAGAGGTGTTTTCTAAGATCGATCTAAAGTCGGGATACCATCAGATTCGAGTGAAAGAAGATGATATATCCAAGACAGCCTTTAGAACGCGATATGGGCATTATGAGTACTTGGTGATGCCCTTCGGAGTGACCAATGCGCCAACTATCTTCATGGATTATATGAACAATATTTTCCGTCCATTCTTAGACAAGTTTGTGGTGATTTTTATTGATGACATCTTGATCTATTCCAAGAGTCGGGAGGAACATGAGGAACATCTGCGTCAAGTTCTACAAATACTGAAGGATCAACAACTATATGCCAATCTACGAAAATGCGAATTTTGGTTGGAATAAGTTAAGTTATTAGGACATGTAATTTCTAAGGAAGGGATTGTTGTCGACCCATCCAAGGTAGAAGCCGTGATGGCATGGAAACAACCGCAAACAGTCACAGAGATTAAGAGTTTTATGGGTTTGGCCAGGTACTATAGGAGATTTATTGAGGGATTTGCCAAGATTGCTGCTCCATTGACACACCTTACGAGGAAGAACCAGATTTATGCTTGGATTGAGGTGTGTGAGAAAAGTTTCCAACTGATGAAAGAGAAGCTAACTACGTCCCCACTATTAGTGTTGCCACAACCAGAAGAGCCTTACGAGGTTTATTGTGATGCTTCCTATCAGGGTTTGGGTTGTGTTCTGATGTAGAACAAACAAGTAGTGGCCTATGCCTCAAGGCAATTGAAGGCGCATGAAAAGAATTATCCCACTCATGACTTAGAGTTAGCTGCAATTGTTTTCGCATTGAAAATTTGGAGACACTATCTATATGGGTGTAGTTTTGATGTATTCAGTGACCATAAGAGTTTGAAATACTTATTTGATCAAAAGGAACTTAACATTAGACAGAGGAGATGGATGGAGTTCATTAAAGATTATGAGTTCACGTTGCATTACCATCCAGGGAAAGCAAACGTGGTAGCTGATGCCCTAAGCAGGAAGCGAGTTCATCTCTCGTTTGTATCAATGAAGGGGTTGGAGTTATTAGAGAAGTTTCGTGACTTGGATCTTTATTTGGATTCTGCATTAGAGAAACTACACTGTGGAATGATTGTTATAAATAGTGAATTGATGAATGAGATTAAAGTTCTCCAAGTTACAGACGTGTCGACTCAAGAAAAAAGGAAGTTGATCGAGGTCGGCAAGGCACCTGAATTCAAGGTGGGCCCCGACGATATTTTGAGATATAGTGGACGTATTTGTATACCTGACAATGCAGAATTGAGGAGGACAATCTTGGATGAGGCCCACAAAAGCAAGTTGAGTATTCACCCTGGTATCACCAAAATGTATAAAGACCTTAAGCTGAAGTTTTGGTGGTCGGGAATGAAGAAACAAGTAGCAGAATATGTGGCTTCGTGTTTGACTTGTCAGAAAGCTAAGGTAGAGCATCAGAAGCCAGGGGGACTACTAATGCCATTAGATATTCCAGTATGGAAATGGGATAGTATATCCATGGATTTCGTGGTAGCATTGCCTAAGACTCAACGGAAGTTTGACTCCATTTGGGTAATTGTCGATAGGCTGACCAAATCTGCCCATTTCATACCCGTGAGGACTACTTATGATGTGACTAAGCTTGCAGAGATCTACATTGCCGAGATTGTCAGACTACATGGGGTGCCGTCTAGCATTGTGTCGGATAGAGACCCGAAGTTCATTTCTCGTTTGTGGAGAGCATTACATGAGGCGTTGGGTACTAAGTTGAGATTGAGTTCGGCCTATCACCCTCAAACCGATGGACAAACAGAAAGAACTATTCAAACGTTGGAGGATTTACTAAGAGCGTTTGTGTTGGATGAGCAAGGAAGTTGGGATAACATGTTGCCTCTCGTTGAGTTCACTTATAATAACAGCTACCATGCGAGCATTGGAATGGCACCGTACGAAGCCCTGTATGGGCGTAAGTGTCAAACCCCCTTGTGTTGGTATCAGGATGGTGATAACCTAATTGTAGGGCCAAAATTGGTACAACAGACCACAAATAAGGTCCGTCTGATCCAAGAAAGGATGAAGATAGCGCAAAGTAGACAAAAGAGTTATGCCGACCAACGAAGGAAACCATTGGAGTTTCAAGAGGGTGAACATGTATTTTTAAGAGTGACGCCTACTACTGGAGTTGGTAGGGCACTAAAGTCTAAGAAAGCTAACTCCTAAATTCATTGGCCCGTACCAGATCCTCCGACGTGTGGGTCTCGTAGCTTATCAGATTGCTTTGCCTCCAAATCTAGCCAAATTGCACGACGTGTTCCATGTGTCACAACTGAGGAAGTACATCGCTGATCCTTCCCATATTATCGTGCCAGATGATATACAGTTAGAGGAGAACTTTTCGTTTGCAGTTCCGCCGCTGAGCATTGCGGATAGGACTACTAAGCACTTACGAGGCAAAGAGATCGCCTTGGTCAAGGTGATTTGGGACCAAACGACTGGAGATGCAACCTGGGAATTAGAGGAAAAGATGAGAGAGCTCCACCCTAATCTTTTCATGTCTAACTAGTTTCGAGGACGAAACTAAATTTAAGGGGGTGAGTATTGTAACATCCTCTAAAGTTATTAATTAAAATAATTTGGATCTATAAATATATTTTCCAATATTAAATTAGGTGTGGTAATTATTCGCCTTGTTTGCCTTATTGTAGTAAAGTTTTTAGTAAGAATTATTTAGTAGATGTATTTTTATTTCTAAGGCAAGAAGAATTTGGGCTAAGGGTTGTGGCTTGGTATCACACGGCTCATTTGAATGAGTAGGAAGTTGGGCTGGGAGTTTATGCCTTGTTTTTGATGAAGGTTAACTAATAATTGATGAAGGTTAACTAATAATAATAATAATAATAATAATAATAATAATAAGAATTATAATAATATTTTCTCCTTTCTGTTCCTTATTCAGGCCCAACACTATCTACCCAATAATATTCACTTTAAATAGAAGAGAATACTGAAACCCTAGCCACCATCACAAACCCTATTTCACAAACATCTTAAAGATCCTTAAAGAATACCAAAATTCTAGCCACCATCACCTCCTTTTCTTCGTGCATCAAAAGCTTGGAACTTCTTTTTCCTTGTGAACAACTTCGTGGGGCTTAGAGATTTGTACTAGGAAGAAAAGCGGCCAAGGTAAGGGCTTTTCCCCACACAAATTATAGTTAGACCGTTGGTTGGATGACATGAAATTAATAATTGTGATTGCTTGCTTTTTGAAAGGAATAATATGTAGACTAATGAATTAAAATAATGAAACCTCAATCCTTTGTGTTAATTTTATTATATAATGATTTTTAGGGAGTAAAGTATGAATTTCGATGTTATATGTGATGAAGTTTTGATTTTTATGGCGAATATGAAGTAAAGTATGAATTTTATGTTATATGTAATAAAGTTTTAATTTTTATAATGAATATGAAAGAAGGGTTGAATTTGTATGTTATATGTAAAAAGGTTACGATGATGTATGAGTTGGAGTTGAATCTTGTTGTTATATATGTTAACGTGTTAATCTTTATGATGTGTATGATACCAAGCTTTGATTTTTTTGTGTATGTGGTGAAAGTTATGATTTTCATGATTATTTGTTATGGATATGTGATCTTAGTGATATGTGAATAAGATGATAATTTTGAAAAGTGATTTGAATGCTTATGACATGATTCTTAGTGGGCTGTGTGGAAATATATCTCTTTGATAATATATCATCATATCATGTCATGGCATATGCATCTTCGTGGAAGTTGTCTTAGTGGCAGGTTTTTCCCCATTGGTATGGGTGATCTGTGTGGAAGTTGCCTTAGTGGCAGGTTTTCCCCATTGGTATGGGTGATTTTTCTGTGTGGAAGTTGCCTTAGTGGCAGGTATATCCGGATCATATAGTTTTAGGAGCATGCATCATGTATATATTTTTGTTATGCAATTTATTGGTTTGTGTATTTTTCTTTTAAATTGGAAGTTTTTACTCTTATATATTTTGTGTTATTCTTCTATATGTTTAACTTTGATTTGATGTGGATGATGGATAAAATTGACCCTTACAACAACATTTTAGGTACTAATGAGTTCGAGGAGATTCAAGAGTAGTTGATGAGTATTAACGTGCGACGAACGGGGAATAAAAATGGGTTTTCAATACAATTTTGTAATGATAGATTTGCCGCGTATTTCTAAGTTTATTTTTAATTTTGTCACTAACTTTTAAAATGCACTACGATTCTAGAAATACGAAAGTGGGTTCCCTTCCGTTAGAAATTATTGTTTTTCTTGTTATAGTCTTGAATAAACATTTTCTTAATAAAAATTAAATAAACGTGGTTGTTACTAATTATTTGCATGAATAAATGTTAGGTAGTTAGAAAAAAAAAAATTGTCGTAAATCTTTCTAACCAATATATTTTCAAGTAACGCTTTGGATCAAAAAAATCCGGGGTGTTACAAAACTCACACAAACAATTGTGATGTTAATACACCACTTAGCCCAAGCCCGAGCCGATCCGGCCGGCAGCAGGCGTGTGGTAGTGTATTTGCATGCATTATTCCCTCTTCACCAAATTGGACTCCTTGGTTGGGGCACACCCCAATTAAAACTTTTTTAATAAAAACTAGACTTTTAAGTCGGTTAAGGTTTTAACTGATTTAAACTCTGATGTTTGTATTGACATTGTGAAAGAGGCACAAAAATGTTTTTTTTAAGTCAGTTATATATATGATTGTGTACTCTATTTGATTCTATTTGTAATTTGGTCTTGGATGGGTCACTAGAGCAGTGTTCCGATTAAGTTTTCAAAACACATAATTGGTTAGGGCCAAAGAAACATTAGCATTAATTAGAAAAATAAATCTTTAGTGTCTAATATAAAAAAATAAAAATAAAAATAAAAACTATTTGTATTATTTAATAATTGTACCAAATAAGATGGCAGTTCAAATAGGTAGTTTTAACACAATATAATAGTAGTTTTTTTGGTGAAATAAATATAATAGTAGTTTAATGTTTTAATATACAAAGTAATTTGTACATTTTTCAGCGAAAAAAAGTAATTGTACATTTAAAGTAAATATTACATCGATTTTCTTCAATATATTATATTTATATTTTAAGACAAAAGAAGTAGCAAACATATTCAAAAGCAAAAAATATGATGATAAAGTAAAATATTTTAGGGTGGTATAACGAAAAAAAGATTCATAAAGCAGGTTTTGAAAAGCTCACTAACCAAACAGTACCCACACTTCATTTCTCTCTCTCTCTCTGCGCACACACCCGCAGCCATGGCGTCGTTTTCTGCATCGCTCTCTCACTTCTCTTACATTTCACCCACCAACGCCTGCACTTCGCTCCAACATGACAACAAGATCCCTGATTCTCAATGCGCTTTTCTTCTCTCGCGCCGTTTTCACCCTCTTCGGTATGTTTCTTTGCTTCTTTCAATAATTAGGTTATTTCATTGCTGCTATTCCTCTTTCGGTTAGATTACGTGACGCAAATGGTTCTGTAGTTCTCTGCTTCGGAATTTTCTGCTGTTTACTTAACTTTGTAATTTGTTAATGCGTTTTATTTTACTTAGATAAATAGTATGTATGCTTATTTTTTATGGACGATAAATGCTACTGTATCGTTATTTTTTGTAAGAATAAGACCTAAATTACGATGGAAAATCGGTAATTTAGGTATGTTATGAATGAGCTTATCAGCGGGATAATTTGAAGGCGTGTTTCGTTGGTTTTTAGCTCTAGTGTCTGGCGCGTGTTGGTCTCGGAGACCGATATGATACTGACACCTTGATTATATTCAATTAATTATTTTCATTATTATCGGTGTAGACGTGTTAGTGTTGTGCCGCCTCCGGTATTGTGAGTATTCGTGCTTCATAGGTTCTTAAGAAGAATGGAGTGGTTTCATTGATTGTAGCTTACAGTTCAAGTAGAATATACGAAAATAGAATTAAAATAACATCTTTCTCTTAAAAAAATGCACCGTCATTGTTTTACATGCTGAATGTTCTGCTGTTTTTTCGTTTATATATTATTTGCAGAGCAAAGTTCCTTTTACCGTACTTTTACTTTTAGAGTGTATAGATATACATAGTTGTATATTTCTATCTATTAATTCATGTGGTTTTTGTCTCAGAAAGGGTATTACTTTACCTCGGCGAAAAGAGTCACCGAGCACTGGGATACGAGCTTCATTTACAGGTTGGTACATAGTTGTGTGCTGGAATTTATGCTTGGTACAATTGAAGAAGGCTAGTGTAATGATTTACATACTATTTTTATTTTTATTTTTTATTTTATTTACTGGCAGATGTTTCCCTGGATGTGTCAATGGAGGAAAAACAGCTTCCTAAAGGAGAATCTTGGTCTGTTCACAAATTTGGTGGAACCTGTATGGGAAGCTCGCAAAGAATAAAGAATGTTGGAGACATAGTTCTTAATGATGATTCGGAGAGGAAATTGGTGGTTGTCTCTGCAATGTCTAAGGTGACAGATATGATGTATGACCTTATCCACAAGGCTCAATCACGTGATGAGTCTTACATATCTTCCTTGGATGCTGTTTTGGAGAAGCATAGCTCAACTGCACATGACATACTTAATGGAGATTATCTTGCTACTTTCTTGTCTAAATTGCATGAAGACATCAATAACCTCAAGGCAATGCTTCGGGCAATATACATAGGTCATAGGCACATCTGCTCTCTCCACCCTTTCGAACCGTGTTCCTTTTTTTATGCCCCACAAACTCCATTTATTTTCCTATTTATTTATTTATCTTATTTTCTTTTTGTTGTTGTATTTATTTCTTTCAGGTATCCTAATTTGCATATACGTAGGATTTTATCTTATTGCCCTAGTTTCTTTAAGTTGGTGTTGATATCTTTCACTATTTGACATTTTATATGTATTGCAATAGTATTGATGTAAATCTATATTGCACTATGACATGGTCCTAAAGTAGTTAGTTAGAGCAGTTATGCTTGAATGGTCAAAGTTTGGAAACTTATGGTAGAAAAGGAGGCATTATGATTTGTTATCAGTTGGGATCTGAGTGTTAGCTACTTCGTTTGTATTATAATATTAGGGCTTTAGAGTAGTTAGTTAAAATAGTTATGTTTAGGCTATTAAAGCGTTAGATGTACAAAATCACCTTAAGTAGTATGCTCTGTTGTCAATCCCGACATGATTCCGCCATCCCTGTGCAGTGGAGGGGGCTGGGCGCGACGCTACCGACTGGAAAAACGTGTTCGACGGAAGTGGTGCTCCTTGCTGCAAATCCCACTATAATTGCGACCCGCTATCCCAACTTGACCCGCTCTAGGGCTTTTTAAAAAACACATTTTGATTGTGATGTTGGATTTTGGTTATTAAGGATGATTACCCCTTTAATTTTGTGTATTTTGCTATTTTCTTAGTACTTTTGCATACTATTTGTATTGTATTTTATGTTTAGTTTATATACTGTTTTTTTGCCTTTGCAATAGTGGCCATCCCGGTATCCGCTATCCCATTTTTAGGGTTGGGCGTTCCGTGGTGCTATTTGAGACCGACAACATAGGTAGTATGAGAGGGTAAAAGATGGGGCACAAACATTATTGGTTTGTTTAATCATTCCTGGGGCGTTTTTAAGCAGTCTTGCTGCATGTGGTGCTCCAGCAGCTCCACTCCTTGCAGCACCACTGGCACTAACTTCATTAGGCAGAGACCGACCCAGACACTTTTATTGAACAGCAGTTACATACATAACAGAAAAAAAGCTGTTCAATTGGAGTAGAGAACTAAGACACACTTTAATAGAAGAACAACAGCACCTGTTTGAAGGAGAGACTGATATGCAGAGAGCAGAGAACAGCAGCTGTTCACAGAGACATAGACGCACTGCGGACGGCCTGTCCTAGGCAGAGGTGCAGGGAGGCAGCACTGGTATCAGCGGCTGAGGGAGCTCTGGTGGGAGAGAGAGAAGGGAAGGTTGCTGCGGTTCCTTTCTGTTGGAAAGGGATTGCAAAAATAGAACCCTAGTGGTCAGAGGTTTCATTTTTCAGAAGTCAAGCCCAACCCGGTGTGAGAATAGCTCATATCCAGGAGATCCCAAAATCCCAATGGTGAATGACGCGATCTAGCTGCAATTTCTTCATGTCCCAATCCTAGGAGCAACGCAGCACCACTTGGTGGGCAAAACGCGTACTATTGTGTGATCCCATGATCTGATTGCGAGTTTGTCAACATTGGTAGCACTCTCTGAAGTGGCTGTTGGAATGCTTGGGTGAAATAGATACTGTAGGCATTGGAGTTGAACCTGTGTTCTTATTAGGCAGTAGATGCTTCAAGCAGATAATGGTTTCATTAAACATATCTTTTTTGTAAAGGGTGCAGAGGGCACAACAAGCACAAGTCATCCCAATTATGTTGGCACTACTCACACAAGTGATCCTCTGCAGCACCAACACATACATACATATATATATACATACATACATCAAACCCATGCCAATCAAACCAAACGATAATTTGCAAGCAACTTCCTATTCCTAAAAAAATCCTCGTCGATGAAGGGAGGAATTAAAGCCCATCAAACAAAACCATGATTAGCACAAGAATTTCCCTCCTTAAAAATGAGCAAAAAAATCTGAGTAGACAGCTTAACACAGTTATTCATTTCCACCTATTATGCAGTTGCCAGGGGATGAGCTTAACATTCCTAAAGGCAGCCACCACCAGAGTCGAGTTACGCTCAAACTATTAAACATATCTTCATTTATGATTAAGGAAGATATTAGTAATATATTAAATGACTGGAGAATAGTAGTTCTGTATTTGTACTCGAACCTGAATGGCATATAATACAATGATAGCTGTCTTATCAGAATACAGAGGGGCTAAATCTCATTTAAGCTATAAGCATTCATGAAGAATGACTGCATTTTCATTCAATGCTATCACTTTAGTTAGTAAATGCAGCCAATCCCCTGGCTGCTTATTCTTTTGTATCTGATTTAGAAGTAATTCCTCCTGACTATCAGAATGTTGAATAAAAAGTAGTTATATATATGTTATCAAAAGTAAAAAATCATTCGTTGTTGGAGGACATAGTTGTTAATGATGAATTTATGCATTAAGAAATTACATCAGCAGCCCAACTAACATTCTCAATACCTTGCAGCTGGTCATGCGACAGAATCCTTTGCAGATTTTGTTGTAGGACATGGGGAATTATGGTCTGCCCAGATGCTGTCTCTAGTTATCAGGAAGGTCTGCTGATTTACATAGAAAGATATGCTTTCTTTTTTCCTTTTATTATCTTTATTGATCTGGTTGCATCATCCTTCCTTTCTGGTTCTGCAGAATGGAACTGATTGCAAATGGATGGACACAAGGGAAGTTTTGATCGTAAATCCTACTGGTTCTAATCAAGTTGATCCCGACTATTTGGAATCTGAACAAAGACTTGATAAATGGTACTCGCTGAATCCATGTAAGGTAATCATTGCTACTGGGTTCATTGCAAGCACACCTCAAAAAATTCCTACTACACTGAAGCGAGATGGAAGTGATTTCTCGGCAGCAATTATGGGTGCCCTGTTTAGAGCTCGACAGGTCACAATTTGGACAGATGTTGACGGCGTGTATAGTGCAGATCCCAGAAAAGGTTTGTGCTGCTCCCTAATTGAACCATAAGTGGATTATGAGAATTTTTTGAGTAACCAAGATGGAATTGTACCTCTGATTATATGTTGGCGATGCTTTTTTGTTTTGTATGTTTACTGCCTTAGCATGTAGTTTTTATTTAGTATAAACAATGATATCTGCTGCAGTTAGTGAGGCTGTGATTTTGAAGACATTGTCTTATCAAGAGGCATGGGAAATGGTGAGTTGGACTCTGGAAATCCTCTATGCCCCTTGTGCCTACCAAAACTAAGGATATTAACTTTCAAACTGCCTATTGTACAGTCTTATTTTGGTGCTAATGTTTTGCATCCCCGCACAATAATTCCTGTGATGCGATATGGCATACCCATTTTGATAAGGAATATCTTCAACCTTTCTGCTCCTGGGACAAAGATTTGTCATCCTTCTGTTAGTGATAATGAAGATAGGACAAACATGCAAAATTTTGTCAAAGGATTTGCAACAATAGACAACTTGGCACTTGTAAATGTTGAGGGGTAGGTGAGCCTTGAATTGCAGTCACTTTACACTATAAATATTCTATAATTTAAGATATTCTATAACCTATACTAATCCCCCAAGCTAAAGATTCCAATGTGATTTTCTTTCTTTTTTGTTTTTTGCAGAACTGGAATGGCCGGTGTTCCAGGTACAGCCAGTGCTATTTTTGGTGCAGTAAAAGATGTTGGAGCTAATGTTATCATGATATCTCAGGTGCACTTGTGATCTTTGGCACCTTTTTTAGTTATCGACACTTATATATAATAAATTTCCGTCGTCATTAACAGCTTTTATGTAGGCTAGTAGTGAGCATTCTGTATGCTTTGCTGTGCCCGAGAAGGAAGTAAAAGCTGTTGCCGAGGCATTGCAATCAAGATTTCGCCAAGCTTTGGATAATGGGCGTCTTTCTCAGGTGCTAATAGGATTCTACATTTTTACTGCAACCAAATGCATGTTTTGTTCAATCGTTAAGACAAACAATATCAAATTTGAAGACTAGATAACCATTTGTCTCCTAATTTGTTGAAGAGGGATAAGGAATGAAAAGCCGGGTTGTTTTGTCTTAAATATTCTCTCTTAATTGTGCGAGCCTCCTCTAGTATTTACCTCTTAATGAAACAAATATTCAAGGTATAGACAGCCAACTATGGTTGCGAAAGAGGATACAATTATCAGTGATGCAGACATAAACTGTTAGGACTAAGAGACACTGATGTGTCTGGCGCTTCTGTTCTAGAATGATGAAAGATTCAAAACATTTATGAAATATCAAGCAAAGTGGTCCATTGGGAACTTCTTGTGAAGTGCTGACTGTTTTGCTAAATGATGGCCATGGCAGAAATCGGACAAGACACCATATACATCCTGGTGTGATGGGTTTCATGTGGCAATCAATTTTGATCTTATTTTGACACATTAAAGTTTAAGACTATTTCACAGAAGGCTCATCCTTTTCAGCCATAACTCACTTGATCACTCTCATTTCTGCTGAAGTCTTTCCTCTTTCAACTCTAGTGGTGACATCCTCCCATATCTGGGGACCTCATTCTCTAGCTACCTTTCTTTTCTGCTGAACAAACAATATTTTCCTTATTTCTTTTTGCTCTCATTTTGCACTTCTCTTTGTTTATTTTTCCCCTCCCTGAGTCGAATCCTTATTCATTTTGTTCTCTGCCCTATCTATCTCTTCCATTTCTTTGGTGGTTTTTTTTTTTTTTGTATTGTTCTGCTATTCTGCCTTCGTGTTCTCTTATGCTCATATTTCTTCTCTGCCATGTTCTTCTCTTCCATTTTGTCCTCTTGGTTCAATCAGTGATTCTCCTCTAGCCCTCTAACTTGTCTCTAATAATGGCAAGTGAAGAACAAATTTCAACTGTGCTCTAATAATCCTTTTGTAAATTTTATCTATCATAATATGATTTTAGTTTATTTTTCATAACATATTTTATTAGTTTTGTTCTCTTTATTACATTCTGCAATGTTTTTACTAAATTGGTATATGTAATCGAATGCTATAGAAATTTAAAGCTTGTTAAGCTATTTTTTACATTTATTACGTTCTAATTTATGTAGAACCTCTCAGGTTGCGGTTATCCCAAATTGTAGCATTTTGGCTGCTGTTGGCCAGAAAATGGCAAGCACTCCTGGAGTTAGTGCCACCCTTTTCAATGCATTGGCTAAGGTTTGGAAATTATGCTCATCTTATTAGTATGACAAGATATTGCTTAGGTTAGTTTTTGTTGTTGTATATTTTGTTATTTCGTTGAACTTGTTTATGATCAAACTTGTTATTAAACAGGCAAATATAAATGTCCGAGCTATAGCACAAGGTTGTTCTGAGTATAATATTACTGTTGTTGTTAAGCGAGAGGATTGTATAAAGGCTTTACGGGCTGTCCATTCCAGATTTTATCTTTCAAGAACCACCATAGCAATGGGCGTTATTGGACCAGGATTAATTGGGAGCACACTACTTGATCAGCTAAGGGATCAGGTGCAGTTTCCATAGACAGTTTGATTTATTTTGGTCCTATCCTGTAAGTTTTTTATGTGTATTTTGCCTTTTACTGTCCTTTGTGTGGAACCAGTTACTCTATTTTCTATTATCTATCCCTTTCAAAAGGTAATTGGAACAAGCTAAAATCTTATTAAGCAATATCTTACAGTTTAAGGAAGTATTAGTAGATATAAAAATACCCTATAATATAAGTATTATTGCAGATCATCTTATATTATCTATTGTATTAGGATTAATTTCTTATCTTAAAGTATCTTACATTATCTTTTAAGATTAGTTTCATATTTCTTAGTTATTATCATAATTTGTTTTCCTGTTTAATTAGGATTTGGAGTTTTGTATTTGTAGAAATAAGGCTTAATGTTTAGATTTTTGTATTAAATCATAGTCATCAATTATTTCAAACCATTCATATTTCTGAATCATTATTCTTTCTCATCTCTCTTTATTTAAAACCTTAGAAGTTTTACAGTTGCCACCATATTTAAATATCGAGGCTGTGATGATAACTGCTCATGAGTTCAAATTATTTTAACCATGTGCTAACTCATGTTTAGATGATCTTGTTATCATAATTTAATTATTGTTTCTTTTTTATTTGGGATATTCAGCTGTCTTACTCTGACATTCATAAGTATCTCCAATTCTCATGTTTTCCACTGGTATTGATAGAAGTTTGATTTGATCCATGGGAAGCGTTTCACATTCCCTTTGAAAAGTGGACGTGAGGGTTTCCTCTCATCCGGCTAAAGTAGTTATACAAAATAAAGATAAAGAAAGAGGTTTCCACTTTCAAATTTTCGAAAACCTCTAATCTAAAATAAAAAATGTTTACTTTGTACTCAAGTTCTCAATGAAGACCAAACATTTCATTGAAACATTTTTCTTTTTTTCGGAATTATTTATCCAATTCAAAATTACAACAGAAATAGAAATAAAATGTAGAATTCTTGAGTAGTCTACCTCCCTTAAATATGATGCTGTGAATCTGGCTTGCTAAAAATTCATTTGGATATTTCATATTTGTAAAATACCAGAAGGCTTCTTGAAATATGTGACAATTTCATTCAAAATTCATTCATTGCAGGCTTCAGTTTTGAAAGAAGAATTTAACATTGATTTGCGTGTAATGGGCATACTTGGCTCAAAGTCAATGCTTCTCAGTGATGTGTAAGTGAAATCACCCTGAACTGAATCTCTCTAAATGATATACAGCTAGGCTTTGTTGCTTGCAGTTAATCTTGAACATTTTTATTCATCTGTTGTGAGTTCAAAATTTAGATGATACCTGGTTACTTTTGGTAATCCATGCTTCTTGGTATGGGTGATTTTATGGTTTCTACTTTAGTATCGTGACTCTCTCACATACTTATAAAGTTCAACTGTTGACAATAGGAATTCTTTGGCCACTACACATCATGGAACTACATTTACAAAATGCATCACGTGATGTGTTAGCTTATGTCGTTGGCTATCTGTGCACAATTGAAAAAATTGGTTCATGCTCAATTAATTCATACTGTAATTGCTCTCTGCAGGGGTATAGACTTAGCAAGGTGGAAAGAACTTCGAGAGGAAAGAGGAGAAGTGGCTGATTTGGAAAAATTTGTTCAACACGTGCATGGAAATCATTTTATACCAAACACGGCATTAGTGGACTGCACAGCTGATTCTGCCATTGCTGGCTATTACTATGATTGGTTGCGCAAAGGAATACATGTAGTTACCCCCAATAAGAAGGCAAATTCAGGACCACTTGATCAGGTAAAGTAATCCATGTTGTCCTTTTGATGGATAGAATGCTGTTGGTTGTTTTTTGCTTGTCTCCCCTAATTAGTTAGTGCCATAGGTTTTTGAAATTCCAAACCTATTTTGTCACTATGTACTCTGCTAGAAATAGAATTTACCATACATCAATTTAGGTCCATTTGTTTTCAACTTTTATGATTTTTTAAAGAATATATCAGTTTAAGGAAAAGAGCACTTCTTGATTAAAATTTTGTCTGAAAAGGAAAACCACATAATTGCATTGTCAGTACAAGGTAATTTGGAGAGGTAGCTTCTACTCATTCATCATTTTTGTTATACCCTCTTTCCTCTGGCTTCTGTCCCCTTCTCTCTCTTTTTAAGAAAACTAAAACTTCATTGTGTAAATTGAATTATATGTTTTTGCGGAAATCATGTGTTAGCGTTCTAACAGATTCTTCATGCTGAGGATTAAAACTAATCAGTAACTTTATAAGTTGAAGCTGTCTGTGGATGTCATTGTCAACTATTTCGCAACATCTTCTCTTATGCATCTTACATTATATTTTGGCATTTTGAAATTATGTTACCTTGACACTGAGTGCTGTTTCATCATTTTACTGAGTTACTAGCAGCTAACTTGAAACTTTGTTGTTAGCATAAACTGGAACAGAAACTACTGTCAGAATTGAGCTAAGGATCACGCTCTTCTGATTGGATGATTACTTTTTGAGTACTTTTTTAGTAAAACTTTTGTAATTCTGGAATGCTTCCTTTCTTTAAGCTTCACCAGCTGCTGCCAGTATATGTTACTTCTTTTGTTGGTTACTTTGTAATCGTAGTAACCGCAAATTTTGTGGCTTTCTCTCACCTTCACTCTCGACATCCAGTATTTGAGGTTAAGAGCTCTTCAAAGGCAATCCTATACTCACTACTTCTATGAAGCTACTGTCGGAGCTGGTCTTCCCATTGTCAGCACTTTACGTGGCCTCCTTGAAACTGGAGACAAGATTTTGCAAATTGAAGGCATATTCAGGTTCACTGTTACATATTTCTATTTATTTATCTTAATTTATGACATAGTATTATGGTATCAAATAATCCATGTAGTTTGTCCACCCAGTGTCGTTTCTCAGATGTTGAGACTTATGATGCTCTTTCAGATGTTGAGATTTACAATCCATGTAGTTGGCTTTAATTCTCAGATGTTGAGACTTCTTATGCTCTTTCACTCAGAGTCGTTTGTCCACCCTCTGGAAATTTTCCATCCTATACAGGAAAAAAATTAGAAGATTTTTTCAAGTCTTAGTGTCTATAAGCATTATTGGTTGATCTTTAGCACTCACCATAAGGTATTGCCTGTGACTCTGCAGTGGGACTTTGAGTTACATCTTTAATAACTTCAAAGATGGCCGGGCTTTTAGCGATGTAGTTGCTGAAGCAAAGGAAGCAGGTTATACGGAGCCTGATCCAAGGGATGATCTGTCTGGAACAGATGTTGCTAGAAAGGTACATGTTTACCAAATTTTGATTTCAAATGTCAGAAGCCCCTTTGTGCTTCTGTCATCTCGAGTTTCAATTTTGTTTGGGATTTATGACTACGTCTGTAATTTAATGTTCCAAATTAAATAATTGGATTTTGAGGTTGGTTTTTTTTTGCCATTTTGAGGTTGATTTACTCCCAATATTAATTCGTACTCTACTCTAATATACTTTTTTCTACAGTACATCTGTAGTTAATATGGACAGGCACATGCCACACTAAAGCATGAGTATACACTTCATTTCATATAAACTTCTTGATGCATGTTTGCAAACCTTTTTATCCAAAAAGGGAATTAATTGCCCAAAAATTGCTTTCAAGAAGCTGTCAGAAAAAAGCATCACGAATTTTACATGCAGATGTAGTTTACTTGTTGGTTTTTAGAAGAATGATATAAAGCATATGGCATATACGTAAAAGTAAAAATTCAGGTGTGTTATCAAAATAGCCTATTAAAACAAAGTGTGTTATCAAAATAGGATTTATTTTCTCTTAATTATCCTTACTATTAAAGAGAACAGGAGTCGGCGTCATCCTTATCTTGTCCTTGAAATTCCAACAAGATCCTTTCACATGCACAAGTTTGTTAAGTAAACTTAAAATGGATATATGCAGTAAAACCTAAGATTAGGAATGAGTTTATCTGTAAGGAAACTGAAGTAGCACTTTTTGTGAAGATGACAGAAATATGCTGAAGGTGGTTAGGTCACATGAAAAGAAAAGAAATCTAGATGCAATGGAATATAGTCTAATTAAATGGATAGAGGAAGATCTAATAATAATTTTAGAGGAGAAGCCTTACTTTACATGGTTTATTGAAAATCTTTTCTTGGTACTTGGTAGGGTCCAATGGTATCGGTGCATCTCCTTGTTTTGTAGCATAAGGCTTGGTTGTTATTGTTGTTGTGGATTTTACTTTATTTTTACATTTACATGATTCTCTGTACCTATATCTCTGCTATCCTTCATTTTAGAATTCTACTCTCATACACATGTATAAAAAATTGTTTATACCCATTTTATTGTGTTAGTACATATATATGTAGTTCAAAAGAGAAGACTGATAGGTTTGGGGAACTAAAGCTTGTATGCTTGGTTATCTGTTACATTTTTCCTGATAAATAAATGAGATGTAGGCTTAATCAGAACATTTACATGCCTCATATAATTCTCTCATGACTCTGGTATTTCAAAATCGCATCCTAAAGCTATGTGGTTGTACAGGTGATCATTCTCGCAAGGGAATCTGGTTTAAAGCTAGAACTGTCTAATATTCCAGTTGAAAGTTTAGTGCCAGAACCACTACGAGTAAGAACCAATTTCTATAAATTATGCAGTTCTTAGTTTAAGAGTGTAGCGCCCCGAGCCTTTTTGTTTTTTATCAAAAAAAAAAAATAGTTTAAGAGTGTAGCATTTTGCTTGACATGGATGTTTTGATTATTTTATTAAGGTATGTGCATCAGCTCAGGAGTTTATGCAACAGCTACCAAAATTTGACCCGGAGTTTGCAAAGAAACAAGAAGATGCCGAGAATGCTGGGGAAGTGAGTAACACTCTCAAGACAGTTTTTATTTTTTGCTAAAGTATCTAAAATAATAGTTGCATTTACTACTTTGTCCATGCATGATATATTCAACTTATGAGAACTAAAATAATAGTTGCATTTACATACATTCTTTTCTTGAAATTAAAATTTAAGCCTACAAGCCAAGAAAAGCAAGGTTGAAACGTTTTCCTCTGAAACATAATAAAAGTAGAGGGCTCACAGGTTGGTAGAGAAGCAAGTTCAACGACTCAGGACTCAACTCACCTGAATTTTATTTCATCATATGATAAAAAATGGAAGCAAGTTTAGATATTTCAAAGCATAGTAAATTTCCATATAGACCACAATCTGAAGTAAAAAATGTATAGGTTGACTTATGTTGGACTGGCAGGTTCATGCTGGTATCTATTGCTGTTTATTTGATAATATAATAGCAGTGTTTATTATATTTTTCAATGACATCTTTCTTTCTTTCATTCTTTTTTATATCATTTTTGCAACTGAGTATGAGCTTCCTATGTTTATAGGTATTGAGATACGTAGGAGTGGTGGACGTGACTAATCAAAAAGGAGTTGTAGAACTGCGAAGATACAAGAAGGATCATCCATTTGCACAATTGTCTGGAGCAGATAATATAATTGCATTCACAACAAGAAGGTATAAGAATCAACCTCTGATAGTTCGCGGGCCAGGAGCTGGTGCTCAAGTCACAGCTGGTGGAATATTTAGTGATATTTTACGACTTGCCTCATATCTTGGTGCTCCATCATAGGTGTCATTATGCCACAAAAATTTTGTAACTCTGTTCCTCTCTTGAGTTGCTTGGTAGGTTATTTGCTTTTTGTTGTAATGTTATAGCAGTGTATGCTAGCTTGTTGTTTCTCTTGTATAAGGGAATAAAACATGTCTCCACTAATCTTTTTTTTGGAGTTGTATTGTAAATTATCGAACAGAAACGTTATAATTTTGGCCTTCTGGATGGCCTTCTCGAATAAGCATTTTAATCATTCTTTTGTTCCGCCCCACCCTACAACAACCCCCCACCACACACAGAGACTCTGTTACTCCAAAAGTCACTGAATAGACTTACTCTATTTAATAATTCATTTTAAACATTGAATTTTATCGATTCAATTGTTGATTATTTTTATTTTATACTAACCAATGATTAAGTACACATAATTTCATGTAAATCATAAATTTGTAGCAATGTAATCTGACGATGAATATTTACTTATATATTAAAGCAGATTAATATTGTTCATTGTTATTTGTAAAGTAACTTGATCCTTATATACATGGGATGGTATGGTAAATATTTGTAAAGTTTTTTTTTTTTTTCATAGATGGAATGGTAAATATAGCACTATAAACTCACTTATAACTCCGAAACCTCGAATTCAAATTTAAGATATGATGTTTAATTTAACAATATCAACATTTTTTTTGTTAGTTGAGTTAAGATTTAAGAACTATATACGAAGTTATATTTAATAACTAATTATATGTATTCCTTGAAGTGGAACTACATTCTCCTATCTAGCAACATATAGGAACTTCCCAAGAAAATCAAGTTCAAATTTATTAACACGTTTATAGGTAAAATAACATATTTTACTTTTCAACTATATAAATATAATTTTTGGAGCACCTTGACGTCTCAATTCCATTTTTGAAAAAATGAAGTCAAAATATGCTACTTGTTAGAGGCAACAGTTGTTCCTTCTCTAGGAGAGGGAATAGAACCATCCTAATAAGTTACAAATGTCTTTTTGCTTAGTGTACATTAAGTACAGCACCATAAGAATAACAAAAGTAAATCACTTTCTTTATTTTGTATCAATTATTTTACTGAACTATGACCATTTACTCAAGTTTAATATTTTGCATGTAGTTTTAGATTGATTACCACAAGTCATATAAATAAGTAATCTTTCAAGCAGCAATTTCAATATTTTGGACTCAAATCTAGAAACGTTTTTAATCTCAAAAAATATAATAAATACTTAATTGCCGAAAAATATGATTTGTTTAATTAGTCCAATAAAAAACTTATTTAATTGATATTGAACAAACTCATTTGTATAACATCTGCTTAAGATTAAAATTGTAGAGTCCTCACAGCTATTGGTGTTCTCACAAAATGCTTGCCATCTGTCCATGTTAAGCTTCCAAATCTGTAATCTCCATGCAACTTTTGAGTTGATATGAAACTAACATTAAAGGTAAGAACTTTGGTATCTGAATTGAAGCTCAAAATTTGTGGTTCAACTCTCACTTTTATACCATATGGAGTTTTCACTAGAGCTTTGTAAACTACATTTGTATTTCCAACATTTGTAACTGTTCTCGTAACTGTTGCAACCGTTTTCAGATTTGGAATTGATATGGAAGGAAGGTTGAGATTCATTAGGGTTTGGCTTTTTTGTTTGTTGCAACTTCTTGTTGTTTTGGTCACTTTGTTAATGGATGCAGTGCTATGACCCATAGAACATAGGAATTGGATATAATCTTCTGTGGTGATGTTGTATATCAGTCCTGCTGCATCTATTGCTTTGATGGGATCCACGTGTCCACCTCCAATATCAAATGGGTCTGCTTCCTTGTGTGTGGAACCTTCTTCAGATATTAGGCTTCCATCAGTTCCACTTTGGGAGGCTGCACTTTTCAATGTTACAATTAGTTATTTTTGATAATGTGTTTGGATCAGTATATGATCTCGAATATAATTGATTTTGTAAAACTGATTTGATCATAATTGATTTTGAAGGAAAGTTAATGTTTAGAGTCTCACGTTGGATGATATATGATATGAAAATGTGTTCATAAGTAAGAGATATCTCTCACCTTACAAAGCGATTTTGTAGGGTTGAGATAGGTTCAACTCAAATTTTTAAATGATATCTATCTAAGATCTATTAGACTATCATGTCACGATCCAGATAGATGTCTAGTCCTAGACCTAAGGTATTATAAGTGGGAGACGTCTCTCATCTTACAAACTAGTTTTATGAGATTGAGTTAGTTCCCGCTCAAATTTTAAGAGATATAGGAGTTATGTTTATTTGGATGATTTTACTTTGGAAAGTTTGAAGTTATAGTAGTGTAAATTTTTCAAATCAAGACAAAAGTTACTTTCTATTACTTCTAATCAAACCTAAACTTGAAGACAATTTTGATGGATAGAGAAACCAAACAACTTGTCTTTTCACTAAGATTAGTTTGATTAAAGACAAAATCAATTCTAATAGTACTATCTACAATAAATAAACTCACTAATATGTAAAAATGTAGTTCAAGATGGAGTAATTTTTGTGTGAGCATAATATTTATAGACACTACCAATCAAAGTTAAGGTATATTAAAATATTAAAAAAAAAAGACATCAATACTAATGCGGAAGGTTTTTTTTAATTCGTACAATATTGGTTTTGCATAGTAGATATTGACTATACAAGAATTTAATCATTCATTTCAGGGGTTTGATGTTCATTGACTCACCTGTTGTTACCAAAGCTGATCTTATGGCTGCAGGTGACCAAGTTGGGTGTTTGGATTTGATGAGTGCTGCTATTCCTGCCACATGGGGACAAGACATTGATGTTCCAGATAAGAATGTAAATCCACTACTCTTTTTACTGTTCTTTGGTGGAAATGCAGCCAAAATGTCCACACCAGGTGCAGCTATGTCAGGCTATATCTCCATGAACCATTCCCAGAAGAGTACAGGTTTTGAATGACATCATAAATTGAAAGATGAGTAAGAGCCTTATATTTTTGTTTTGTGGTAATTTGCAGACTATAACTTAAAGAATAGCACACCAAATAGACATTTTTTGTTGTGATGTCATGTATTTTAAATTTTATTTTGAGTTCTATTTGTTCTTTTATTTAATTTTGTAGAGATCCTACAATACTACAATTATAGCCAAAACTTTTGAATTGACTAAATTAGATTTAATCCAAATTCTAAGATCTATCTGTTACGTCCGGTTGAAGGTAACAAAATTCATTATTCGTTACCGGTAATTGTGTTAACAAATGACTGGTTGATTGTGATTTTTGTTTTTTTGAAAGAATTTCCTAGGCAGCAAGCAATTCTCTATGTAGTTTAAAAAACTTTGAGTTCAACTTGTGTTGTTAAAATATATATTAATTTAATTTTTGTCTCATAATTCCAGAAACTTGGTGTGGTTGAATAGAAAAAAATCATGGCTGCAAGTAAGAATTTAAGGTTGGAATATACCTTTAACACAGTTGGAGACATGGTACTTGGTCCTCTAGATGAGAAAGATGCAACTCTTGGAGATATCCATTTTCCAATAACAGTCTTTGGAAAACTTAGACTTGCAATTGGAAACCTTCCACATGAGAATATGAGATTAATATTAATTTTAGCTCAAATGAATTTCAGAAGCCAATGTTGTGAATCTATGCATTATTTCCTCACCTTGCTCTTCTAATATAGGTTAGTAGTTGTGTCCCAACTTCATAATCGACCTTAATGCATGGTAATATACCACATTCATTGAGTCCCTCTTCATGTTTCTGTGCATATATTAATCCAACTCCACCAGCTTCCTTTACTGTAAGTGCTGCAGAAACAATATCTTGTTGACCTGATACCGAAAAGCATAGAACAATTTTGCCCGCTGCCATTGATTCATTCAGACTTCCAAGCTGACAATCCTTGCTTGAAAAAGGAAGAGACATACAGTTGATACAAAATGTACCCAAATGAGATTTTTTATATAATAGGTATGAACCTACTTACTCCAAGAGTAATACTTCCCAAAGCTACTTCATTTAATAGTTCTGTATAGATATCGAGTTTCATCAGCACAACCGTTGAATGTTGTAATATTATTAAGTCAACGGTCGTACATTACTCAATGAAGTATCAAATAATTTTTAAATTTTATGAAAATTTGTAGATTTAATCTATTCAAGAAGTATGTGCAAAAAATTATAACTGAAAAGAGTTATTGGTAGAGTAAGCAAATTCCCACCCGTATGTGTGTGTAATGAAGAAGAAAGAAAGGTCTCACGCTAAATCATTAGATGGATCACGAGCAATACGTTCGGAGTATGTGAGGCCGACAAATCCAAGATTATGTTTTCCATTGTCAATGGACTCTCCCTACATTATATCAAGTGTTAGCTGATAGCATATTTCCCCAAATTTGATAGTGAAGTAGTAGTAGCTTACAAACAAAGTGAGGTTATTTCCAAGTGTAATGGTTGTTGGAAAGGCCCTGTCTATTGTAGTGGCTGCAACTGTAAGGATCCATGGTGCTGTATTGCTAATGGTTTGAGAAATAGGCCCAGAATTTCCAGCTGAACAAACAACTGTGATACCCTTTGCAGCTGCATGGAAAGAACCGATTGCTATTGTGTCGCGTTGATCGACATAGGAGAACAAAGGAATGTCAATTCCAAGAGAAACAGTTAAGACATCTACACCATCATGTATAGCCATGTCAAATGCTTTGAGGATATCAGCATCAGTGCAGTCTCCAACAGAAATGTCCCAACAAACCTTGTAGATAGCCAAGTGAGCCAAAGGTGCTCCTCCTCTGGCTAAACCAGAAGCAAGTCCTCTATGATTTGCATTTTCAACAAAATATCCAGCTGCTGTGGAAGCTGTGTGAGTTCCATGGCCAATAGCATCTCTAGCTGAGAGATATTCTGATGTGTGATTAGTGTGATCAGTTATTCCTTTCAGGAACCATCTAGCACCAATTATCTTCTTGTTGCAGTTGGTTGAGTTGAAGTGTTGTCCCACTTGACAAACTCCTTTCCACCTTGTTGGGATTTTTCCCATTGCTTCATCATTAAAACTTGCTGACTCTGGCCAAATGCCTTCAAAGAGATCATGTTTATCATTGGTTACATTACAATGCCATTTTCTAGGGGATGTGGGTTGTGTACATTCACAACCTCGTGCTGCCCGCAGCCAGCCACATTTGGCTCGTCCGATCAAATATCGAACTGTTTAGATTTCAAGCTTGGGATTTTAGATTTTAAAAAATAAAATGACTTTAAAAAATAAAATCTGTATTAAAATATAGACCGTTAATCTTGATCGGACGGTCTGGATGTGGCTGACTACATAATGCAAACAATCCAAATCCTTTTCTAGGGATCTGGTACAATCAAGAATCCCCTACATTCACGCAATTAGCAGACCCGCACCGTCCAATTTTCATTAGACGACTCATTTTGATCTCGATAAATTAGGTTTAAAAATGTGTTATAAACTTGCTCGAAATCTAAGCCGTCTGATCTTAATCAGACGATACCAAATTGCTGACGACATGAATGCATTCCGCTTTCATTTTTCTAGTGCTTGGTTGTATATTTGTAAGAGAATTATTAGTTAGTACCTGTGTCTATGACACCAATGATGGTTCCTTCACCTAAGTCTCTTTTAGTGTAAACATTTTTTGAGGAGGGATGATGGACCCCAATAAAGTCCCAGCTTCTTGTTGTGTGGAGCTTGTGAATGCTATTTGGAATGACAGAAACTACCTCAGGAAACTCTGTCACATTATATATAGCTTTTAAAAGGTGCTGAAATAGGTTAAAGAAATCAAGCTTAATTATAGAAAGGATCATATTCATATATACTTGCTATATCTTCAGCTTGAGATTTTGTCATTCTAGCAGCAAACCCTGAAAATCCATGCTTATAGCTATAAAGAAGTGAATTCTTTGCAGCTTCTTTGCTTCAGAACATAAAAAAAAGACATTTACAATTAGTATTATAATTGTTATTTTGTTGGCTCTTATTGCAATGATAATTATCATTGTCATCTCTATTAGGAAAAGAATATGTATATGTAAAGATTATAAGCCACCTTCCTAGGAGTGAAGACAACATTTTGTGGTGATACTTTTTAGTAGTATCTGGATTGTGATATATTTTATCTCCCATGTATACAATATGCACCTAGAAGCATGGTTTAATAAATCATTATGATACAATGATAAAATAAATATTATTCACATTATTGATATGTGTGTTAAATATTAAATGAAATAGTTACTACAAACTACAAAATTGGACTCACTGAGCTTGTTGCCACTGCAAATATCTGAGGGATGATCAGAAAGTTTTGCAGTAAAAGAAGAACTGAAGTAACAAGAAATTGAAACTTTCTAGGACAACTCCAATTTCCTGAATTAGTATCCATTATCTTAAATCACAGGAAAGCTTCAAATCCTTGCCAAATTCTTAAAACATATGAAGTTGTTAAAATTTTCTTGTGTCTTATAATGCTGCTGTCTTAGTTTCTATCTGATATGCATAATGTAACTTTTTGAAAATAAGAAAAGTTGGAGCTCCTTTTCTTTTGTCAAGTGAACTTTTTTTGTTATTTTTATGGTCAATCAGATGAAAAGTATGCATAAATATCTACATGATCTGAGTGTGTTTCATCACTTTCATGTATTTTATATTCAGTATACTACTTTTATTTAAGTGATTAAATAAATTCAGCAATCAGAATCAATACATAAACCAATGAGACATTTATTTTAGAGATATTTAATCTTAGTTTGAATGATTGAATAATATACATAACTAATATTTTACTTTAAAAGTGTATATTGAAATGATTTTAGCCATAAGGTTGTGTACTAATGTAGTCCCAAACCCATCATCCCACGTTTATATTGAATTATTTTTCTTTTTATCAACTTTTGAGTCTCACCTTTTGCTTTTATGTTGATTTTTCTAAAGCCATTAGTTGTGCTGGACCATGCCCTATCTTTTTCTTCTTCTTTTTAGGAACATAATTAAATTAGAAGAGACATATTTCATACAAGGTCAAAGAGAATCATCAACCTCAATGAAGATTTATAGAGAAATTTACATATAATCTACCAGTTATAAAATTTATGACTTAAATTCAAGTCATAGCAAGTATGGACAGAAGGTTCAACTATACGTGTCAACTGACATTCCCTATTAATATGACAATTCTGAAATTTGTAGTTGCACTTTTGCATTATTAAAAATTGGCTACATTCGTGAATGGATTATGTTTTGCTATTTTTTTTTGTTAGTTCTATTAAAAAAACGTCGTATGACCATTACAATCATGTGTATAATTAGTTGATGTGATAAATTATAAAATTAAAGAATTTTTAGATTGATTCTTTAAATTTTTTAAAAATATGTTTTTAAGTTTAAAATATGTTTCGCTCCAGTACAATCTTCATTTTTTACCTCTCTGTCATCTTTCTCTTCCACTCCATCTTTAAAAACCTATAATTTGTAATTCTAATAGAAAAACTCAAAATGTCAACTATGTGAATTAGAGAAAAATCAAAATAAGAAATTAATCATTCCAATAAAAATTAAAAAATGAGTTGTTGTAAATAAATAAAAAAATCACCATAAATACACTAAAAATAAATGAGTTATTCGCACATTTGAAATTGGATAAAAAATAATGTAATCTAACGATCTCTTTCGTACAAATATCAAACATACACGTAAAGATGGGCATTATCTAAGAATATTTGAATTAGAAAATATTTTTATTTTTAATATTTTATGGTTCAGATTTAAAGATATTTTAATAATTTTTAATAGGGTCACAATCGTAGTAATTATATTTTGTTATTTATCAATTTATTTTAATTACTTGGTACGACTCGTATGAATATTTAGGTATCTAACATGTGTGAATACGAATACTGAAATTATTACTCTCAAATGTACAAATACTTTTCAAACTAAGAATACAAATACTATAGCACTCTCTAAAAAAATTAGGCTAAATTACACTTTAAGTCATTTATGTTTGATCCAACAACACGTTTATTTTTAGTGGATTTGTGGTAGATTTCTCTTTATTTACATCAATTCATTTTTTAATTCTTGTTTTGATTTTTCTCTTATTCACATGGTCGACATTTTGATTTTTTCTATTTGAATTACTAATTTTGGATCTTAGATTTTTTTAAGATGGAGAGTGAGAGAAAGATGATGAAGAGGTAAAAGATGAAAATTAGGTCTCGCAAAAACTAATTTAAATTGACCTATTTTTTCAAAACTTAAGGAATTAATCTAAAAATCGTTTACTTTTATAATTTGTTAAATCGACACTATTATCCATACGTCAGCCGTACAATAGCTACGTTCTATTTTTTAAAAGAAACTAATGAAAAAATATATTCTTACATATGAACAAAAACATAAAGATTAAGTTACAAGAATTAATCTAATTAAAAAAGAAATACATAAAAGACCAAAAATCGGAATAAAACATAAAAGAATTTAATTATATTTTTAAAAGAAAACATCAACCCAAAAAATTCAGAGAATGCATATTGCAATTTTATTCTATTTAATGTTCTTTTATTGTTTTAAAATTGGCTACACTCCACGTGGAAATTTAAGATTATAATTTCTTTTATTTATTTTTCTGTATCGTACATGAGTACATTCAGTGTTAGACAAATGTTAAACACGTGATATTTCCAACATGTAATTTGCGTAACATTACATCAATCAAATTAAAATGCATTTCTTTCTTTTCTCTTTTTTGCTTACATTATGAGAGTTGCACAAGAATGCACATAGTCTTTTCTCTTTATTAAGTGAGAGTTTCTTTTAACTCTCCATATTCAAAAAAAGATATATTTTTATTTAGAAGTATACATTTGAATATACATTAAAAAAAATTATGTTTTTTACATGTATATTCTAAACTACATGTGGGGTGAGAAAAGTATATCACTTATGAAGCATAATAAGGCCTTTCTGAGGCCCACTTTTCACTTTACCTTTTTCAGTAATGTCATTTTCAGTTGGTTTGGTTCTTGGGGAATCTTTCTTTCTAATAATGGAATATAGGTGATTTACAGCTGGACACAACATTTTCCAATCTGATTTAATGATTAAATATTAAATAACGAGTTCACATGTTAAAAAGAATTTTTACTATGCATTCTTATACTATTAATTATTGAAAAGTTTATTATTTAAAGGTCATTCATCTAAATCTATATAGCTTTCAGATTCTAGAAAAACATAAAAAAAAGTCCTGTTGTTATGTGGCTTCTTGCATTTCATTTCAATACCATCAATGACATGACTCTTTATGTATATTTATTATGAGGTCTTTTTAATGATTTTTTAACCGACGTATTTGTAAAATACATGAATCATTTGATTTTAATCAGACAATAGTAAATTATTAATCATTCAAATCCATAAAATTCCAAATTAGCAATATCTTTTTAAATATATGTTGAAACATCAATAAAAATGTGAGTGTTAGTTTATAATGTGGTCATCTTTGTTAAAGCAAAAGCATAATCAATCACATCAATTTCTAGAGAAAGTTCAATTCATTTGAGAGTTAGATAAAGAGATATGCAAGATGGATTTCTACTCTATGATATCACAATAATAGTAGTACCAAGGATCGGTTATTTTGGACTATGTAAACAGCTTTTATTTGTACAAAGAGCTCAATAACACGTGTCTTTAATTGGTGAAGATTTTAAATTTTATTTTTAATAATATTATAAAGTGAAGGTGATTTTAGTTTAAATGTATTTTTTATCTCTTACGATATTTTAAGTTTAGTATTTTGATTTTATAAGAATTTTTGTAGTGACTAAAAATATCATTTTTTATAAAAAAAGAAGTTCAAAATAAAGACTAAAAAAAAATAAAAATAAATTTTTTAGAGATTAAAAAATTGATATTTTTTTATAATGACTAAAATTTATTTTATTTTACTTTTAATTATTAAAATTTTATTTTATTTATTAGAAATTTTATTTTAAAAATTATAACAGTTTTCAAAATATTTAAAATTAACCTTCACAAAGTTTTAGAATCTTTTATAGTGTTGCTGAAATTGTCCAAAACGATTTTAGTATTCAACTAAAAATTCATTTATCGAAGTCACACATTAACTTAATAGTTAATAACATTCGCAAAGTCTCATATTCATCAACCATGCACGAGTACTAAATCCACACTATTTGTGCTATAGCTAACTTGCATAAAACATCATTATTCATTAAAAATGAATAAAATCTGTATGAGATTATAATCAACTTTAAACCAATTTGGTGTGAGAACTTTTAACACGATCGAAATACATATACAAAAACTTAAGTCTTTTTCATGACATACACTGGACGAGATAAGATAAATATGTGTGTTGTAAAATAATTAATAAACTTACTTTCATAAAATTTTAAATTTTATTTTTTATCTTTCTAATTTAGATTTGATGTCGTTTAAATGAAACAAAATTAAATATATTTAGTTATATTATTAATTTTTCCTATTTTAAATTTTAAATTATATCATAAAAAACCCTTAAATTCTTTCTTTTTTTAATCTAAATATATTTAAAGAATTTTTTAAGATAATATATTGGAAGATTTTAGGCCTCTTTTATTAAAAAAAAATTTATTTTTGGCCTCAAAGTTATTGGGCCGACCCTTGAGAGATACCCACTTGTGAGTAACTTTTACTTTGATTCATTATTTAAAGCTTTCCTTGTTTTTCAACTATATAGTATAATCTACATTTTAGCCAAAAAGTGTGATAGCTCTTTCAAATTAAGGACTATGTGCATTTCTCAAAATAAACTGAAAATTTCGTTAATATAATTTTGAGTATATGATGAACACGTATCTAAAATATGTAATATAATTGGACATTTATATATCTAAAGTTATAATAAAAGAAATAGAGAGGTCCTTAGTTCTTCTAATAATAAAAAAAAAATTAATAATTTCATCAAAATTAATTTCCTTCATTGGTGTAGAAATATCTTAAAAGACACAATAAAAAGGAACACATGGAGGAAGAAATGCTTAAAATGGATATCTCCACCAAATTGAAGAGAGAAAGGGATAATTGATGAGAGATAACGAGTGAATAGAGAGATGTGGAGACTTAAAATCATACTTACTTGAAAAACTTCAAACCAAATATATTTATGTTTATTGTTGTGCCATACAATCAACTCTTACATCTTTGTTGAAAAAGTAAATGAAGTGCTATATGTCCATTCTATGTATAAGTTGACTTTGTGATCATAAGTAAGTTGAGAGTTTGATCTTTACCTTAACATAATAGTACTAACAATATTAATTAACATTTACCATCAATAAACTCATTATTATATTGATTCTTGAGAAGTTTCCTCTTCCTTGTGTGGATTTTTAGATTTAACTCCATGTATATGTTTGCCCTATTGGACATTTTGACCCAAACAAAAGAATTGTTCAAATGTAGGGAGTTATAAGATAGTTTGGAGGAGTTGAGGTGACAAGAGGTCATGGATTTAATTTTTTCTTTAACAAAATTAACAATTAATAACTGGCGTAAATTATTTTGCAGCAATATAGGATAATATTTGGAAAGACTATATATGATGTGTATGAAATTATTTGCAGCAATATAGGATAATATTTGGAAAGACTATATATGATGTGTATGAAATTATTTGGAGATGCTATATATGATGTGTATGAAATTGATTTTGAGAAAATAGTTGTTTACAACACTGTCAAGCAAGGTCGGCTATTAGGTTATGCAAGAAGTCGAATAGTTTGTATAGCCTAACAGCACATACCCTCAATTATTGAGGGTCTCAATTTTTTTTTATAATATAATATGATGATGAATTTTTTTGATTAAATATATTTTTAATCACTACAACACTACGATCTTTTAAGTTTAAAAAAATTTATAAAATATGCATTTTGATTTTATATAGACTTTGTTAGGGGACTAAAAATATTTTGTCAAAAACTTTTTAGAGAGACTAAAAGTGAACAAAAAAAATTTTAAGGACTAAAGTTGAGAATTTTTTATATAAAGATTAAAATTTATTTTATCTTTTTTTAACTATTAAAATTGTAATTTCTTTTAATTAAAGACTAAATTTTTAAAATTAAAAAACCATCTCTAAAATGTTTAAAACTGACTTCTGCCAAGTCAAAGGACGCGTGTCCGTTGCTAAGAAATCTGGTAGAAATAAACAGCCATGAGGATTGGGGATGTAATAATAATAATAATAATAATAATAATAATAATAATAATAATAATAATAATAATAATAATAATAATAATAATAATAATAATAATAATAATAATAATAATAATAATAATAATAATAATAATAATGTAATGAAATACAACCTCAAGAAAGTTGGCTGATATGGAAACATTAATAATATTAATACTTTTTTTTATTAATATTACTACATATTGAAAAAGTAGCATGACTATGACAATTATGAAATATTCTACATTGTAGTTGACTTCAAATTTTGTATCTAACCTGCGCCAAATATCTTCTTCTCGATCCTCAAATTAATAAAATATGCAACTGCACGTTGTCATAAACAATTCTCAGAGATTTAATACCTCATTCCAAATAATAACAACCTTTTTTTTGTCATTCAATTCAATGATAAAAAATATCAATCATCGTGAATTATTTTCAACCAACCCAATCTACAGTATATTTTTTACTGACACAATAGAACGTGGTGTGCATGTTAATAGAGATATTGGAACCCACGTACCCATATATCCACCACGTACATATAGTACGTGAGATTATTAGATTAAATTATGATCAGCCCAATCACCATCCCGGATTTTAGGCAACAAGTTGACAAAG
The DNA here is from genome assembly GCA_037974755.1 of Cicer yamashitae. NCBI lineage: Eukaryota > Viridiplantae > Streptophyta > Magnoliopsida > Fabales > Fabaceae > Cicer > Cicer yamashitae. Next base: position 3,665,286 of record JBBPBQ010020323.1, on the reverse strand, counting down.
CAAATTATATATGAACCAAAAAGAAAATCAAATTTTTCATTATAAACATGGAACTATGTATTTAAAATTTCTCTTCACACCATAGGTTTATTATATATTTTCTTCCATTTTAAATATGTATTTTACACCCATACATGAGCAGATAACTTGGATCATTTGCTGTGTATCCTTTTCAACCAATGTATTTTAAATATTTATTTAAATCATTTGGAACCTTACTTCAAACACTACCCATGTTAATAAAGTCCTTCTTTCTCTTTAACCATCACCCATGTTTGAGAATTATTGATTTAGTTGTTAAGATTTAGTTATCAAATTGGATATGTCTTAGTTGTTTCTGCTCATGTCTTTGATTGTTTAATTAATTGTGTTAGTTTTAATTTGTGTTTGGAAAATATCTACACATAATGAACAATCTGTTTGTACTTATTTATCTATCAATTGAATGAGGTATTTTACTGTAAAAACAAAAACCATAAAGTCCTTCCTTCCACTCCAAACTTCCAAACAAAGTTTAATAATACTAGTTTTAATACTACTACTACATTCTTACAGTTTAAACTTAAGACATTTGATTAAGCTGAAAGAGATCTGTCACATCTGTTTTGATTTTACAAACTCGTTATATGCTGCCGGCCATAGATCCCAACCGATGATCTTACTATTAGACTAGTAACATGTTTAGCTCGTTTTGATTATTCACTACTGATTTCCAGGGCATTAAGTGGAAATGATTCACACACATTACACCTTACGAATACTTGGTCAAAAGACTCAAAACAGAGAAGATGCTATAGGTGACTCCTAATTAAAACCAACCAGTACATATATTTCTGATTAAAAATGGAATATATTACACATTGAAGATTTCTCTAGGTCGTTCCCCTTCCTCAAAAACTAATTACCTCAGAATCTACTAATGTTCCAACCTTCTTTTAAAACCCATATTATATACGTCAGTTTATAATAACCAATAAAGAACATCAAACTTATATCTTACTAGTAGGTTTATCTCATTTCTTTTAAAGTAGGATTATCTCAAAGTAAAAGAGATTTTAAAAGCATCCAAAAACTTGGATTTTCAAGGTAATAAAAAAATGGGCATATATAATTTGGTGATGCTAGCATGTCAAAGAGCTTCACAACCTTCGGTTTTCTTGGGTATAATTTTTCTCAACCAATTGTTCCACTTATAAGGACCTGAGAAAAAACCCCTTGGACAGTGTCTCATTTATCAATTTGGTTACCTGCAATCCGTTGAACCAAAGGAATCTGCAAATAATGGAGGTTTAGAAGGGATGGTACTACTTGATTGGGTTTGTGAGAAGGACATGCCATTAAATATTGTTGAAGTGCCTTCATTGTCTTGCCACCTTTGTAGTGCTTGAGGAAGACTCGTCTGATTGTCAATGCCATAACTGTCTTCTTCTGTATGGGTGATAGGTTTCCATAGCTCCACAAGGGGACCCAAAACATTCACTGCATGTCCCATATCTGGCCTTTGGTATGGTTCACGAGCAGTGCAATGGCCAGCCAGCTCAGCCACTTTATACATGCTCTCCATTGTTTCCTCATCAGGGTTCAGAGTTTGATCAATTACCTTCGGAATGTTTTCCTTGTTAATCAGTACCCTACGGAACCACGTAACCAAATGAGACCTTTCATCAGGAATAGTATCATCCAATGCCTTTCTACCTGTGATCAGTTCCATCAAAACTACTCCAAATGCGTAAACATCCACTTTGGTTGTTACTCTTCCAGTAGCTGCCAAGAAACAATATTACTTACACTATTAATCATAAATAATGGAATATAGTGGCATATCAAAAGCAATCAATCACAGTCACACTCAATGTAACAACAAGAATGAAGTATATGTTATAATGTAAAACTCTTCAAATTAGACAAGGCAGCGAAGATGAACAACATTTAGCACATTTTACACTGTCAAAATTTTACAGCTGGTTGATTCAGTACTAGTGTTGTTGATGGCGGAGAGGCCAAAATCCACTATTTTTGGCTGCCATCACATGTAAAACAGCATAGCGGATTCTTGAAATCCCACCACCGCTTTCTGCCATGGCATCGCCATTCGATATGTTCAATACGGTACAATTCAAAATTGAGGAATTTTAATAAGAAATAAGTCAATGCACCAAGCCACAAATGAACAAGAAGGGATGACAGATTCTGCAACAACATATTAACCCCATGAATACCAAGGGATCTCCCCTAGGGTCAGGGTGTGCTGCCCTCCAAGTGGGATTTCTAGCAGCTTAGGAGAATTGAATCTGCATCTACTGGGACATGGGAGTTTAATCTTGGATTGTTGACCACATTTGCCAACCCACGTTGGCTAGGTCAGATTCTTTTAACCATCTATAAATGGCACAACATATTATGTGTGTGCATGCCAGCAACTATCCACCACCATGAATTACACAAAAACACAATGCAACTGAAAAAAATTTATGAAACAGGTGAAAAAAATAAAATTGCATAGCAGCAGCAGCTACAAAGACTTCTCAGAAATACATATTGGGATCAAATGGCAATTATTTTTCCTTCCAATCTCTGTTCTTGTGTGGCTACTCAATCAAACTACCAAAAAAATTTCAACATCAGAGCATGATATTGGATCAGTACCTATAGGCTAATAACTATAATCACCAAATAATGTACTAGATAAGAACTTAAAGAAATAATTAAAGGACAAGCTTCAAACCAAAAGCTCTCTATACCTGCATATTCAGGTGCAAGATATCCAAATGTTCCAGCCAACTTTGTCTCAACAGAATACTTCCCATCCGGTGCATTTTTAACCAACCCAAAATCAGCAACCTTTGCTCTCAAGTCATCGCCTAATAGTATATTTGATGGTTTTAAGTCTCTATGAATGAAGCTTTGCTGAGCTAGGCTGTGCAAGTATTCCACTCCCCGTCCCACATCCAAAGCTATTGCCAACCTTTGTTTCCATGTCAAAGGAGTATACCCATGTTCACTACATTCAAACAGATGCTGTGTTAGTGTCCCTTGAGGCATATGCTCATACACCAAAAGCCTCTCATTGCCATTGATGCAATATCCCAAAAGAGCAACCAAATGCCGATGCCTAACCTTAGTAAGAACAGCAATCTCTGCTTGGAACTCATTCAACCCTTTGCTGCCCGTTGCAACAGAAATCATCCTCTTGACGGCAATTTTAGTTCCATCAGGTAACTCCCCTTGATAAACAACACCAAACCCTCCTCTTCCCAAAATGTTTTCGTCGCTGAAATTATTTGTCACTTGTCTAAGAACATGAATCGAAATTGTAGCATTTCCACCACTCCCCCCATCAAAACCATAAAGTTCACTATGATCACCACTGCCCTGGCTTTGCAACTCGCTCGGCACACCACCATATCCATTTGAAACACTCGCAAGATCAAGCTTTATATTTCCATTCCCACTTTCAGGATTACTAACCCTTGAAAATTTCCGAAGCCGTTTTCTGGCATAACACTTGAAAGAAACAAACAACACCGCAGCAACCATAAACACAACAATAATCACTATTCCAGCAACCAAACCGGGTGTCATCCTACCATTTCCCGATCCAGCTGACCCACTAGGACTAGAAGTATCACCTTCAGGACCAAGAGTTTTACCAATCAATGCATTACCATCAGTTACTAACTTCACCTTTGATGAGAATTTGGGAACCACGCCTGAGAGATTATTGTTAGAGACATCAAGAGTCTCAAGCTGAGACAATGTGGTCAAACTCTCAGGTATAGAACCAGTCAAATTATTCCCATTAAGATTCAAACTCCTCAAATCAGTCAAATTGGCAAAAGCTGGCGAAATAGTACCCTGGAAACCTTGCTTCCCGAAATACAAACTGACAATCTTACCCCCATTACACGTAACAAATCTCCAAGGTTTACAAGGATCATTCTCTTTCCACTCATTCGCCAATACAAAAGGATACCCAAATGCCTCTGCAATTTGAAGCAAAACCATGACCCTAGCATCACAAGGTCCAGGTTTATCAAGACAAAAGCTATTAACCCCGAAATCAGGATTAAATTGCACATCTTTAGCGAAAACAGGAACAGGTCCCTGAAGTTTATTGTTATCAAGAGAAACATTCTTCAAGCTAGACAAACTCATCAGAGAATTAGGAACCACACCAGTTAACTTGTTATCTCTAAGTTTCAGATCAATTAGATTCTTACATTGCGATAAATCTGGAATTGGACCAGTGAACTGATTAACATGAAGCCATACCTGAGTTAACTGCGTCATGTTAGAAAGCACGGCGATGGAACCGGTTAATCCCTGATTATTGAGCCATAGTTCCTGAATTGATGAAGCGGCGAGAGAGTTAGGTAACTCGCCGGTGAGATTGTTGTAAGAGAGACGAATGCTGACTAGACTAGGGAATTTATCGAAGATGTCTGGTAAGTTACCGTTGATTCCGGCGGACGTGAGATCGAGTGTGTTGAGGTTGGAAGACTGAGTCAACTCGGTGGGGAATGTCCATGGTGAGAGGTTAATGTTATTACCGAGGCGGAGGTCTTGGAGCGAAGTGAGTCCGGAAAATGCGGCGGAAGGGACGGAGGTGAAGTTGTTGGAGCCGAGGAATGCGGTTTGGAGATAGGATAGGTTAGAGAGGGGAGGGAGTATACCGGAGAGAGCATTGTTTTGGAGATTGAGTTTGGTGAGTTGAGAAAGGGAGTTGAGATTTGAAGGGAGGGTTCCGGTGAGGGATTTTGAGTGGAGGTCTATGGTGGTGACGCGGTTTGATGAATCGCATGTGATTCCTTGCCATTGACAGAATGGTGTTTTGGAAGACCAGCCGGAGGGTGGTGGTTTTAGGGATTCGAGGAGGTTCGTGGTGACGGCGGCATCATCAGCGACAACCGTGATGGTGGCGGCGGTGATGATGATTGAAAAGACGAAGAATGAGAATTGGAGCATTTGGAATAAAATGTGGTTAGGTTGTGTTGTGTTGCGTTGAATAGAGAAAGAGAAAAAGAAATATAGGGAAGAGTAGCAAGAGAGGGAGTGTCCGTGTTGGAAAATAAAGAGAAGCGGAGGGGATGTTTATACTTAACCGGGAAGATACACACTGACACTCCTCTTATTCTAAATATTTCATTCTTACTTTTTACTTAGGAAAAATTATTTTATTACACACACCAAAAGTATATATAATGATTCCACTCATTAAACACGAACGCATCTCTAACATTCCCTGTGGAATTTTAATTGGTCCTACGTACTTATTTTGTGAGAGAGACAACACATCGCTGCCTTAATGTGTTTCATCAATAATTAATATCAGATACATTAATTTATTTATTTTTATATTTTATTTTAAAGTAGTATAATAAATATAAATGTTATTGCTGTAAAAATTGAATTTTTATATGTATTTTTTAGATTTCAAGTTATATCTTGTATAAGAAGATATAAATAAGTTATAAAAAATATAATTTTAAAGTGTTAAATTGGCGACATAATTACCATTCAAAATATTAGTTAACTATTACGATCATGCTAAATATCTCACATGTGTTTTATATACTATTATGTCTGATGAGTTTTTTGTTGTTTGTATTTGCAGAAGTATAATTATATGTAATATATCTTGTATGAAGAAGTTTTTTTTTTATTGTAAAATCTCATATCATAAACTTTTGAGGATTATACCATGCACCCCCACATCTAAACATGCCACCCCCCTCAATCAACGTGAAAATACAATTTTGCCCTTTAAAAAATCTTCAACTTTTTTAACTTCTCATTTTTTCACCCTTCTTTCCAAAATATTCGAAAGTTTCCAAAGTTTCGAAATGACAATTTCCAGAATTTTCGAAACTTTCAAACAATTTAAAACTTTCGAAATGGGAAAATTTCGGAACTTTCCATATTTGGAAAATTTCGAAACTTTCCAAATTTTCGAAATGTAATCCTTATTTCAAAAATTTCCAGATTTGGAAACTTTCGAAACTTTCTAAATTTTCGAAATGTAATCCTTATTTCGAAAATTTCAAGATTTGGAAACTTTCGAAATTTTCCAGAATTATAAATTTTTGAAACTTTTCAGATTTGAAAACTTTCGAAACCTTCCAAATTTTCGAAATGTAATCGTTATTTCGAAAATTTGAAACTTCCGAAAGTTTCGAAAATTTAAAACTTCCGAAACTATTAATTTTAAAACTTATTATAAATTGTTAAAAGGATAAAATTGTATTTTCATGTGTCTTGAGGGGGTGGCAAGTATAGGTGTAGGGGTACATGGTATAATCCTCTAAACTTTTATTCATCACTATATATAAAGTTAAGTTGCAATACAATAACATATTTCTATATCACATCCAAATAACATATTTCTAAATCATATCCTTAAAATAAATAAAAAATAAAACAAATCCAACAAATCTTAAGATTTTTTTTTGTCTTAACCTTAAGATTTTTTTTAACAGAACTACAAATTATATATCATAATAGTATTTTATTCTTAATCTTGAATATATTTAAATCTAAATCTAATTTCAAGATCTTCTACAAATATTTAGGCATATTGTTTTCAACGCTCTTCGTTGACTAAATATCTTTATTGAATGAGATCATGTCTTTAATTTTTTTGTACGTCGCCATTGTGATTTTTCACTTATGTCTTCATTCTCCTCCTTGGTTGAATATCTTGATACCTCTTATTATGGTTTTTTTTCTCCGTCCTTCATGTAAACATGAGTATGTTTTATGTTAGACATGGATATGTAAATTATTAGTCTTTGGCTTTTGATCATCTAGGTCTTCTAGAACACGTGAGCTTGTTAGATATAATATTTGGTTGTTGATTATTTTTGGCCTTACATCTTCATGTAACACATGAATAAGTAATATTTGATTATATATTTACTGCTTCATCGACACACATGAAAAAGTAGTATTTGGTTATGAGCCTTACATTTTCATGTATGTATATTTATATATTAAATGTTGGAGAGTTGGATGGGTTGTGGCCCCATTAAACTCTGTCATTGCTTGGTTCAAAGTAAAATTGAAAAGGATGATCAGATTTGAGAGAATATGGCAGGACAACACTTCATCCCCTTGAATTAGTGGTGGTTAACGTCGCCACTCTGAATCTTAAGTCAATATTTGATTAAGCGCACAGTAGAGGTTTGAAATAGACAATGTATTGATTTTTTGAGTATGAATGGTAGTGTATAAACACATGGAGTCTCAAGTTCCCTGGGAGCACAACGTTTGAACGACCACAAATATTACATTGTGATTCTCGTTCCTTGTCGATTTCCTTCTGTTGGAACTAGGGTACGCCAGTTGGAGAGGGGTACGAGAGGCACACATGAGTGTTAAAGTTTGGGCTTATAGTGTACGGTAGATAATGATTTTGGTCTTGGCACAATCTAAAACATTATTTATATTTAGAAATTATTTTTTTTACAAATATAATTTTAAAACTGATCCCAATGATCTTTGATTTTGTGTTTTTTTAAACGTTTAATTAACATATATCTTCAACGTAAAAATTACATTATCAGCAAACGTAAAAATTACATTATCAGCAAATTACAATTACTCACGTGCATGACTTTAAAATTATTTAGAATAAATTCAATAACTTTAGAATAAATTCAATGAGATAAAGTTTTGTCCTACTAAATTCTCAAAAATATTTATTCTCAAAAATATTTATGATTAATTAAAGGAGATGAAGTGTGTTTATGATAATCTCCTCAAATTAATAAATCAAACATTTTCAATTATCCCACAGTTATGATTAATCTATTGTGTAAAAACATTTATACTATATTGCATTAGAATTAAATCAGTAGGTTGAAACAGATTTTGCCTACATTATCCTATATCCGATTATTAAGAAAAAAACATATATCCACCTCAATTTTTTTGTCAAATTTTAACTTTTAAGTCCTCATTTCCAACTCGACTTCATATTCGTTCATATATATATATATATATATATATATATATATATATATATAAAATAATTCCTATTATAAAATAACAAAATAAAAAATATTAAAATTATTGTTTTTATAGAAATTCAAGTAACAAAACGGTTGATACTAACCTATTTGCTTTTTTTGTTTTTACTCAATTAGCATATTTTACTTAAGATTTAACCTTCCCATAATAGGAAGATTATTTTAGTCCTGTAGTATATAATAATTTTGTACATTCAGTAGTAATAATTAAGAAAGTAATAATAACTTGACTAAAATAAAAAATAAATAATAAAATTATCAAAAAAAGGAAAGGAATAATGAAAAAGATAAGTTTGTTTTTTACTCATCAATTAGACTATCTTGCATAAGATTTAATTCTTTTAGGAAATGTATTCTCTCAATTTTCCTCATGTCTTATTATTGTCTTAACTTTTAAATTCAATATTCTCTCTGTTTTTTTAATATATATATTTAAGTTACTATTTATCTTATGTTTAAATGATTTACCGTTTACTTGAGAAATATCGGGAGAATTTTCAATGAAGAGAATCCAAATTCTCGATGGTGAAAAGATTATTTTAGTCATATATTTTAAACTCAATTTCAAATCTCAATAATTAAAAAAATAATAATAAATTTTATACTAGACTAAAACAGATTATAAGGAGAGGAATAATGAGGAGGATAAACTTAAAATCGATAAATGAAACCAGTTATGTAATAGAAAAATAAAACAAATATAATTATATAAATATCTTTTAAGTGTATATATTTGTACGAATAAATAACTCATTTCCATCTGCAAAACACTAATTCCTAGGATTGTCTGATTTATAGCTTTTAAAGAAAAATATTTTAAATATAAGAGAAAACATGGAATCAGTTTTTATAATTTTGAACAAGCACATTAATTTTTACTTTTTTTAGAAATATCTAAAATATAATTTCTAGATTATTTATTACAAAATCACTTTATTTTAATATATAACAAACAAACTATTAATTTAATATATAATTTATATACATCGTAAAACTATTTAAGTAGATATATTTTTAGAAATTAATATAACAATGCTGAAAAAAATATGAAGAAATTAATATAATAAAGTGGCATCTTCCTTTTTCAAACTCATCCTTAACAACAACAATAAGCGAACCATCAAACCCCAACAAAACACCCCAAAAACTATAATTTTCCCCCAAATCCTGGTACTAGGAGGGAGTTGTTGTTGTTGGTCGTAAGACGAATAGAATTAATTAATAGAGAAAGAGAAAAATAGTATATTAGAGATGGAGAGAGTCTCCGTCCACACAATACTTACATAACACTTAGACACACACAAAAAATATTTACAATACAGTCACTATTATAAATAAAAAAATGACATCAAATTTTGGTTAATATTATTAATAATATTAAATAAATAAAAAATAATTAATTTTTATTTATAATAATGATTATACTTTAATAACATTTTTTTACTTATAATAATAGTGACATAGAAAGTATTATTAAATTATGTGTATTTTTTTGTGTGTATTTGAGTGTTAGTGATTAAATGTTGTCTCCACCCAATACTTTCTCTCGGAGATTGGGGTTTGAAAGAAGAGGAGAAAGGGTCAAATGTGAATTAAAAGTGAAACGGGGTTTGTGGGATTTTTGCTGAGTGGTGAAAAATGAAAAGGCCAAATTAGAAGAAAATGTTCCCTCCTTGTGTGAAGTTGCTGAATGATGAAGGTTTGTTGAAGTTGCTGGATTTGCTGATGAATTAGTGTTCACGGAGGGAAGGGAAAGGAGATATTTTATTTTATTTTTCATTTTCATTATTAACGTATAATTTTTAGTTTTTTAATAATTATTAATTTTGCTAATTAATTATTTTATAAAAATTGTTAACTCAATGTCGACGCAACGTTCCACATGACTAATTTGGAAGTCTAGTTTTTACAAAGGATTACAAGTAAAATAATATGAAATAACAAGAGTAAAATCTAAAAAAATAAAATAAGAATCTAAAATATAAATTATAAAGGTTAAATTGGATTTGGTTTCATGACAGACCAAAAACACTAATAATCTTGTAAATAATTTTAACAATCTCTGCTAAAGGAAGGGAAGATTTTCAAACTAGAAGATAATTGGTGAAAATATTGCTTTGGGTGGTCTTTGTCAAGCCCACCACCTTTCATTCTCACTTTTCGTGCTAAAAATAAGTATAGGCTTTAGTCACTATTATAAAGATAAGAAAATTGTGAAATTGTAGGAATGACAGGCCTAAAATTTCGAGTGTTTTTCGAATTCAATAGAGTAGCCACTAAAGTTTATTTTAAAATAGGAAAAATATTGGAAAACCCTTAAAAATAAAAATAAAATAAAAAATGGTCTTTGAAACCAAATTTTGAGTTCGGGAGTCGATTATGCGTAGGGAAGTTATTAGCACCCTACGACATCCGTTAAAAAACGATTACCTATAATTAATTGTGAAAATTAATATTAACTTAAATATATTTATTTCTCCTTTTTAAAATGCAAATATAATATTTTTATGAAAATAATCTAATGATAAATATACATTTAAAATATAGAGAGAAAAAAAAAGTTTTTTGTTATTATGCTTGATAAAAGTGCGATCTTGCTCGTATCTCCCGGTGCGATGGAGAAATCAAAGCTACGTAGTTCTTGGGTAGAAAATGCGGATGTGTTGATTGCTTTTAAAGAAATTGTGTTTTGTTGTTGATAAAAAAAGAATTGGTTTGATTTGAATAATATTTTAAAATGCAAGTTTTAAGACTACCTAGTTGTACAACTCGTGTCTCAAAAAATTTAAGGAGTAAAAAGATGTCACATCTAATTTAATCATTTTAAGAATATTTTATCATTTTTGGTTTTAAATATTAAGTTTTAAAATTGTCAAGTAGTATAAATGGTATCTCAAAAAATTTAAGGAGTAAAAAGATGTCACATCTAATTTAATCATTTTAAGAATAATTTATCATTTTTCGGTTTTAAATATTAAACTTTCAAAATGTCAAGTAGTACAATTTGTGCCTTAACAACTCAAAGATTAAAAGAATACCACATCTAATTGCACAAATTTATAAGTCGATTTTACATTAATTTATATAAAAAATAGAATAAAAATAAACAAACAAATAAATAAATAAATAAATAAAGAGAGTTTTATGACTATCAAGTTGTACCACTTGTGTCCTAACAATTCAAATATTAAAAAGATGTCACATCTAATTAATCTTTAATATAATATTTATTGTATTTTTTTGATGAAAATTTATACTTAAGTAATGAAACAAATTAACTATTTTTAAAAATAAAAATAAAAATAAAATAAAATAAAATAAATAGCTTTAAATGGGCTGAATAGGTTTTTATTTTTTTTTTATCAGAACCAAACCCAACTTAACAAATTTTGACCAGAGTCCAAGCCTAAACTGACAAAAAGAAAAGGGTTAAAGCATAAAACTGAAAACCCTAGTTTCCAATTAAGGGGGCGGCTACCTTACAGCACAAAGGAGGCGGCTGGGCATGGCAAAACGCGGCTGGGCAAAACAGAAAGGGAACACGCGGCTGGGCAGGGCAAAGACGCGGTTGGGCAAAACAGAAAGGGAATACGCGGCCGGGTCAAACAGAGAGTGAAAACGAAGAAGAAATAAGGAAATGGCGAAGATGACGACGGTGAGGACAGCAACGTCGGTGAGGACAACGGCGACGGCAAGGACATCGGCGACGACAAGGACGGCGACGGCAAGGACGATATCCATAGGTTTGATTTTTGGTCTTATTTCCTTTATTTTTTCATAATGTAATCTTATTTTTACAAATTAAAATTTTATATTTTTATAACAAAAGAGAAGGTAAATAATAAACAGATTTATTATAGGAAAAATACCTTTGCGTTTACTGATACTTTCTCTGATATCTTCCTCTTCTCCTTTTTTGTATGTGACTTTTTTTTTATTAGTAGTGTTAATCTCCCCTATTCAAAAAAATCCCTCCCCCTTTCCTGATTTTCGAATTCAAAATTTATAGGCTAAAGTGGTAAATCCTTTCGTTCATTAGATAAAATTAAGTTCTAAACTTTTTAGTGTTTTGTTGCAAATTTTACACAAAATCAGATTTTGAGTGCACAATTGGTACAAGTAATAGCCTTATTAGTCTTAAGTTTTATTTAAAATGAATCAACTCATTGTTTTGTGTTTTGTAACACGTCTGTAATGGGATGCTTAACAAGACAAACCAAATAAAAGAATGTTTGTAGCAGTAAGGCAAACCAACATCAAATACAATGGAAACAGCGGCATACCCATCCATACACAATGGACAGATCCATACCCAATGGAAATATGAGCAACACAATGGAAAAATAAGCAGCTTCACAACTCTTCACAACTTTTCCTCTTTTGTTTTATTTGTACTCAAAATAGTCAATTTTTTGACAATTCAGAATATTTAAAATTCAAAAGAAAAAAAAAAAGATTTTGATTTTAAATGTAGGACAAAATTTAGGTACTACAGCTGCCCCTATTTAATTATTTTTTTACTAGTAAAAGATAATTAGATATAAGGACCTAAATTTTGTAAAATTTAAAAAAGTTAGTGATTGGCAAAATAAAAAGTGAAATTTCCGATGGACGGTTGAAAAACACGATTGTCTTCGGTTTGGACATAAATAAAATGATCGTCTTCGGATTGGTTACCAATGCGTAGATCGATGTAAATAATTGGTTATCGATGCGTTGTAAAATTTAAAAAAGTTAGTGATTGGCAAAATAAAAAGTGAAATTTCCGATGGATGGTTGAAAAACACGATTGTCTTCGGTTTGGACATAAATAAAATGATCGTCTTCGGATTGGTTACCAATGCGTAGATCGATGTAAATAATTGGTTACCGATGCGTAGATCGATGTAAATAAAATGATCGTCTTCGGATTGGTTACCGATGCGTAGATCGATATAAATAAAATGATCGTAAAATAAAAATAAAATGATCGTCTTCGGATTGGTTACCGATGCGTAGATCGATATAAATAAAATGATCGTAAAATAAAATGATCGTCTTCGGGTTGGTTACCGATGCGTAGATCGACATAAATAAAATGATCGTCTTCGGATTGGTTACCGATGCGTAGATCGACATAAATAAAATGATCGTCTTCGGATTGGTTAAATAAAATGAGCATTCAACATCTCATTTTATCTCTATTTTTATTTTTGTATCATGTCATCAATTTAAGACGTCTATTGCATTATTATCATTTATTTTTTACTCTCTCAAACTATATACACCCATAGAGCTATACATTAAATATTTTTTGAAATTATTCAATTATTAATATAAGAGCTAATGAGTCAAGATTCTCTCCATTTATCTTTTCTATTGCTATAATTTTAAAGGATTTTAGGTTGTTTAAAAATATTTGAGTCCATTAAATATGACATTGTACATTTTATATTCCCAAAACTTATAATAACAAAAAAATAGAAAAAGAAGAAAATTGAGATGATTTTAAAATTTCAGCCATACATACATCATGATCTAGTAACATCCAAAAAAACCCTCAGATTCTTTTATGAAGAGTCACCGTCCTTCTCAACTGCTATAGCTAATCCATTCCATTTGTTTGCATTATGAATTATATACACTAGTTTTAAAATATTATCTTTTGTGCCACAAATTAGTGTCACTTTAACAAAAAAAAAAAAATTTAAAATAGATATTATTTTTAATTTTTAATATAATTTTAATTATTTTTCTTATATCAACTTTTAATGATATACACAATTTTTAAAATATTATTATATATTAAATTGGTAATAGTAAAAAATTCATCGATAATTAAAATGAATAATTTAGTAAATTAATATCTCTATTTTTTTAAATTGTTATATTCTTAATATGTATATAAAAATTTTAAATGAACTTTATTGTAATAAAAAAAAATATTATACTTTACATTAATAATAATGAAAAACTCATTAATAAATAACATATTTTAATTAGTAAAATTGCTTTTCTAATTTTTATACTTCTTAATATTTGTGTACCACACTTATTAGAGATGTATGAAGTATAATCTAAGTGATTTCGTTATTACTCATGTAGTAAAAAATGTTTTCCCATAGAAATATAGAATAACCATTGATCACTATGAAATGTTTCCATCACTGATATAGCATTTCTAATTAACGGTCCACTTTAATTTGAATCATGCCTTTTCAGCCATACATACATCTACATCATGATCCAACAACATCCAGAAAACCCCTCAAATTATTTTCTGAAGAGCCACCTTCCTTCACGGCTTCTCTAGACAATTCCTTCCATTTCTTTGAATTCTCTCTCAATTCCTCACCTTTTTCTCCACTCCCCATAACCACTTCCAAACACTTCCTTATATCTTCCCCTATTACAATTCCATCCTCATTCACTTTATCATCCACCCTCACCCCAATCTTCCACACATCTTCAACTAACTTCGCATTAGTCATCTGATCTGCCCACTGAGGAAACGCCACCAAAGGAACTCCTGACACCAAACTTTCTATCGTCGAATTCCAACCGCAATGCGTCAAAAAACAACCCAAAGAAGGATGTGAAAGAATCTCCAATTGTGAACACCATTTAACTATCTTCCCTTTCTCTTCCAACTCCTCTCTACAATTCAACTACTCCTCTTTTTCTTTAATCACCCACAAGAATGGAAATCCACAATCCAACAACGCACGTGCGATTTCCTCCATTTGTATCTTCGGTAACACGCACAAACTACCAAAAGAAACATAAACAACCGAATTTTCTTGCTTAGAGTCCAACCATTCAACGCAATTATTTGAAGGTTGGAAAATGTGTCCACCAAATGAATTATCCGTTGGATCTTTACCGTCCAAAAACGCTGAAGGAATCAACGGTCCGATGGAGATCATGTTTAAATTTTCAACGGCTCTCAATGCCTCTGGTTCCAATGCTTCAAACGAGTTCACAAGGATAGTCGTTGGGTTTGTTTCAACGTCAAGTTCCTTAAACTGTTCTTCAAAGAATGGAAGCAGTAAAGCGTATGAAATTGGACACGTGTCCAAAAGAAACGAGGGTAAGTCACGTGCTGATAGAAGTGGCAAACCTGGTAATTTTATGGAAACTGAGGGGTTTTTAATGGACTCGGAGTAACCGTGAAAGTAATGATATAAAATGTCGAACATCGTGGCTGGTTGAACCCATAGTAAAGCCGTTGGGAGGTGAAACCCACGCGCTGTCTCTGCAGCCCAAGGAAGGAGGAGGGAGTAAACTAAGCAAGTGAAGGGGGTACCTTGTTGTGAGTTGGAGAGAATGAGATTTGCGATAAACTCGGAGCCGCGGCGTTTAAATTCGGAGGCGTAGAGTAAGTAAGCGTCGGTGCCGGTGGATTGGAAGCCGTCGGAAAAAGGGAGATAGGAGAGGTTAGGGAGGGTGGGTTTGTGTGTGATGCGGTTGTGCATATGTAGGGTGGCAGAGAGAGTGACATGTGCACCTAAAGAGATGAGTCGTTTAGCGAATTGGAAAGCGGGGTTTATGTGGCCTTGTACTGGGTATGGTATGAGGAGGATGTGGTGGCGGCGAGGCATGGTGGTTGGTGGCGCGTGATAATCAATGAATGAATATGGAGTATCAGTTGGTGTATGAACAATTGAGAGTGGCTACTTGGTGGATATGAGGAATTTTAGCCACATATAAATATCATTTTTTTTAGATATAAACCAAAGTCCGTCACGCAAGTTATCCATTTACAGTGTTTATCAACATTTATGTTTTGTTTTCTTCGGTATAAACTTTATTGACCAAAAAATAGGAGAAGTGATTATAGAGGTTGGAAGCTCCATTCTTGCTCTCATTGCATCATTATCCTTTTTTTTTTATCTGGCAGAGCAAAAAACACTACTTAAAATTTATGTATATAACTATGATATTTTATATTTATTTGTAGTTGAGATATAATAAATATTAATTATAAAAAAAATAAATATGTTTTTAAAAATAAAAGTGAGTTAAATAAAGTTAACGAAGAGAATAAATAATTAAGAGATTCTATTAGGATTTTGTCTCTTATAAAATTAATCTTAGACATCTATATACAATTGAGTTGGTCTTTATCAAAATATCTATAATTTGTTGTGTTAGATGATGATAGTTATTATAAATATATAACGACAACAAAATAAAATATTTTTTTATTCTAAATAAAAATATAAGTTTACGATAGCAAAGATAATAAAATAACACGTGTATTTATATTTTTGTTCAAGTAGTTTTTAGTAAATAGATTAATACATTTTAAGTGTACGTAGAAATATAAAAAAAGAATAAAATTTTGAACCTGAGCCTACACAAAGTTATAATTTTATAAAAAATTGTTTTTTAATATCAGCCATGTAGTGCTTGTTACAATTCGTCGAAACGATGTTTAGGTGAGTCAAAAAGGAAAAATGTTTTGGCTTGTACCACAAGAAAAAAAGAAAAAAAAAAAACAAAAGAAAGAATGTAATAGCTTGTGACGTTTGAGGTGACGAATCTAAGTGAATTAACATGGCCGAATAAAAAATTTGGGTGCGAAGTTTTTTATATTTTACTTAAAAATCGTAAACACAATGATTGGGGAAAGTAGAATAAGACTGAAAGGCACCACAAATTTGAGAGAAATAGGACTACAATCTATAAGTATAATATATTGTTTTGTTCAATATTTTAAAAAGAACAAAAATATGTTCCAAAACTCGAACTAATGAAAAATATGTTAATTTAGTTTAGTATAATTAAGTTGACATTTAAAAAATTAATACATTTATTTTTTAAAAAATTATAAATGTTTTTTCAAATACTCTATTTTTTATAATATTAAAATAATTATATAATTTTTTTATAAATAAAAGTATTTCAACTATAATAAAAAAAACAATATAAATGATTTAAAATATTTATGTAGAACACATTTTTAAGATAATGCAATTGATATATTATGAAATGAAATATAATTATTTCGTTAAGTTGTAGTTAATTTAAAATCATGTGAAAATGATATCTCAAATCAATAAATATTTAATTTGCTTAATTTTAGACTCAAATATAAGGGAAAAAAAATGTCAATTTAATTAATGTCAATTAAACTTTTAAGCTTATTGAATCATGATTTGATTTGTATACTAATAGACAAAATTTACAATTAAAATTTAGATCGTAAAATGTAATATTTTTTAATTGCATTAGTTTTTTTTAATAAAAAATATAGATTATTTTTATTTAAAAATGATTGGGAATTATAGGTGGCCATAACCAGCCTATATGTCTCTACAATCCTGCACTAATTGAACATGCATTAATATGATTCATTTCTATTCACATGTTAATGTCGTGTATAATACGTACTACAATCTGATTTATGGTTAATGTGAACAAATTATTCAATAAATAGACGGTTTTTAATATCGGAAGAATTAATCAATTTAATCTCTCATGTTTGTTAAACAATAATTTTAGTCTCTTAAAACAAAATATGACTCATTAATTACAATTTTTAAAAATCAATTTTATGGTATTTCATCTTTTGGTTATAACATTTAAAAAAAATAAAATTTAAAAATAAAATTTCTAATGATAAATAGATTTATAAATTTTTTAAGAAAAATTAATCACATTAAAAACTCTAATAATAAATATATATGTTATTAAATGTTAAAAATAAATTTGATGTATGTTTATTGAAAAAGTATTTTAATGAGGAACTAAATAAATTGATGTTATTTAATTTAAGAGAGATTTTGTAAATTTAAGAGTCTAAACTACTGTTTACCTAAGGAATCAGTACTTACAAAAATATAATACCTCTCAACTCAAGTACAACTGATGATGCTTTAAGTCAATAATGATGCTCCATGTTTTATAATCTTTTGGAGTGATTCAAATATATTCATAATGTGTGAGTGGGGTGCTACTTATAGAAGACAGTTGAGTATCTTAGTTATGATAATGTGACCATCTTTTTTGAAAGATGTAAAAATTATTTCACTTAGCATATATAACAATAGAAAACAAATTAAAAACACATTAATTGTTAATAAAGTTAATTTGATATAATAATTATTTTTTTCTTTTATATATAATCCTTTCTCAATACATGTTATAAACAAAAACAATATTTATTGTGATATAGAAGAAACAATAAATAAATAAATAAATAATACAACAATTATGTTGTAATGTAAATTTTTATTATTGTGTGTAGAATGTCGAATAGACTGATTTGGTATATTTTGATTCAACATAACTATTATATAAATAAGTCAAATTACGATTGAATTATTTTTAACTAAGTTACAATTTTTTGAGACTTGTTCGACCACCGCAAATTATGCGAGTCAATGAACTAGTCGACCTATTTTATTTTTTTGGGTTACTTTTTTTAATTTTTTTATACCACTTTGATATAATGATTTCTTACAATTATTTATTTAGTAAAATACTATTGTACACATGTGTAATTTATTTTACATTATTATTGGATATCAATTAAATTCAAGTTTTTTCATTTGGTTAAACCAAATTAATAGTTTATAAAATTTTAAATTTTAAAAACTCTAACTCCAATGATTTGATCTAGTTGTTAAAATAAGTGTGGATCGAGTCTTTAAATCTTCTCAACTAGAATTGATGCACCGCCGTCTAAGGATAGACAACCGGTCGACTCCGGTTGAAAAGTGTCAATTCGTTCATAGCCACGGGGTACCACATCTAGATCCAATCTCGACCATTTGATCTTTCGGTCTTGTTGGATGATGGTTAGTTTCAAGTGATTAGCTTCAGATACATAATCTAAGGGTGTGTAAAATAAATGGTTAATTGGATTATATTAATAAATTGAATTGCACTACACACAAAAAACTAAACCAATTAAATGGTTCATGAATTGAATCATATATTCAAAACAATTAAGTTAATCAAATTTAATTCAAAAACCACTTTAATCATTTTAATTTTTTTTAATCTTAATTCAGATTTTTTTGAGAAAAAAATCAAAAAAAAAAATTCAAAAATTAATCGAAACATTTTTCTTGAAATTTTTATTCGAAAACTTTTTTTATCGGAAAATTTTTTTACATCTAATTTTCTCATAAAAAAATCAAAAATTTTTTGTCAAAAGAATTTCAAAAATTATTTTTCCAAAAAACTAGTTCGAAACCAAATTTAATTAAAAATCTGTTTAAAATATTAAAGTAGTTTATATTTATAAACCAGTTTCAAATCAGTTTAGAATTGCACTGAACTTAATTCAGAAGTAATTTTCAATAACTTAACAAAATCATTAATGTGGTCCAATTTTGCATAATAAACACTCCTAACATAAACCCAGATCAACTCAAACGAGTCTCATAAAAAAAATTGCAAAATATGCAATTTGCTATTGCTGTTTTTCTATATCATAGAGAATTCAAATCCCCTTTTTTTTTCTACGTGAGTCTAGTCCAATTAAAATACTTTTTTTATTTTTTTATTCTTTAATAATAATACTAATACTAATAAAATTGGTGGATTCTACTTAAAAAGTGGATCCATCAAACAACTATATCATCCAAAAATTCATCAAACAAAAACAAGGAGAAACTAGAGGTATAAAAAACAAATTAAGATGGAGTCAAGGAAGATGAAGGACTCCATGCTCACAATAGGATTAGGAATAATGGGAGACCCTTTAATCATCTAAGCAACTTAACATTTCTTGCCTCCTCTGCCATAGTTTATCTTCTTCATTAAGCAAGTGTAGAAAATCACGTTGATGTACTTCCTTTTAAGAGATTAGAAGCTGGTTGCATTTTTTTTCTTTGTTCAAGCAACGTTTTTGAGAAAATGGAGAAGAGTACGAAGAATGTGTGTGTGGATTGTGGAGTGAAAAGAAAGAGGGAGTATTGTGTGGTAAAGAATGAGAGACTAAACAGAAAGCGCGAAAAAAGAGATATGGGATACTAAAATATAATGGTTTATTGTTGTAAAGTTTATTTAATAGGGTGAGACTATTTTAAAAGTAGACACGACTCATGATAAAAAATATTAAATGTAATAATAATTTAGGGTTGAGTTAAATAATCTTGACCAAATAAAAAATATTAAATGTAATAATAATAATAATTTAGGCGGTCGGGTTTGGTCATGACGGGTCTAAATTACCCACCCGGACCCAACTAATTTAACCATTATAAACTTATTTTTTCTTCTACATGAACCAGACTATCTGCCTCAATCCGACAGCGTCACACAAATTCAACATGAGTCGGACGGATTATAGCAGGTCATACCATCTTGTCCACACCTACCACCGTCCATCTTCCCACTCTAAATTTTCTTCATTTTTTTTTTCAAAAGCACTAAATGTCTCTCTTTTTTATTAAATTAATATACATAAATATAATATTTTATTCAAATTAAAAAACAACTGTTAAAACTTATTTTATTTCTTAAAACATATAAAATTTTGAAATTAGGCCAATTTGACACTTGATTGACCAATCCTACTGAACACAATTTATAATCAAAATTAATTGAACTAAATTAAAAAGACTCAATTATTTTTAGGAAGGATTCATCTACCATCTCAAAATATAGAGTTTAACTAGATACTTCAATTCGTTAGTAAAAAGTTTCATCTAATATTAAAAAATAAGATGAATGATGCTACTAAAAATTTCAAACTAATAGTATTTTTTAAACATAGTAAACAAATATTAAAAAATAAACGAACAATTGTCTTATTTGTTAGACTAATTTTTTATGGCTCAACTCATACTAAAATTCTGGACTAATTGATTGGGCCATTGAGTTGATCTAATATACATGGACAGGTCTCATAGCGGAATCACAAGTACAACGCTTATATTCCCGCCAAAAAAACCCTGTTCCCGCCATTTACATAGGTATAACTAGGCGCCAAATTTCACAGTTCGAAAGAGCGCAGCAGCCATGAACGTGACACGAAACTCCCGCACACGGAGCCACAAATCTCAACCCCTCTCTGGTACATTCACCCGCAGCAGATCTAAGCTCCTTCTACACCGTAACCGCTCCGGTCAAATCCGCCCCGATCCCGTTCCGTTTCCGAGACAGATGGAACCCTGTTCCGTTCCCGTTCCCGTTCCGAAGCAGTTGCTACCCTACTCTGTTCCCGTTCCAAAACAGGTGGAACCCTGTCCTGTTCCCGTTCCAGTTCCTTTTGATGGAAACGCTGCAAGGCAAGGATATTCTGATTCGGAATTCAAAATTCTCATTGACGACATTTGCAAGCAGTATTCAGAATCAGATCCGGAAGACAGTATTCTCCTTAATGATCTTTGCAAGAAAGCGAAACGTGACGACGGTGACCTACCTACCTCTACGACGAAGGACCTTCGCGCGAGGCGAGTTTATTCCCCACAGTCAAACGCCGACAATTCCTCCGGTCTAATCGGAAGTGCGTTATCCAATGGGAGTGCCGCTGGTTCCGATCGGGAAATTGCCGAATTAGGGTTTGGAACGTCGACGAGTGCGGAAAACGGCGGCACTCATGTGACTGATATTCCTGATTTAGGGTTTTCTTGTGAAGCTCCAAATTTCGACCAGGGAAACACTGAATCTTCAGATGGAAGCGGTAAATTGCAAGATAACATGCAAATTGATGGAAAAGATGGTGGCTATTGTATGGAGAAAATCGATGATCTGGATGAAGAACCCGTACAAACAACACCACCCGACGCTGTGATTTGTGGCAACTTAGAACTTGACGGAGATGCAAGGAAAACGGAAGAAGCGCTTCCTGTTGAAGATAGCCAGAGAAATGATTCTGTTCTCAAGAGAAAATCTGTAAGAGTCTTTCATGCTTTCAAGATTTATTTTACTCGTCGCTTATGGGTTAGTCAAACAATCGAGATTAATTTAATTGCATACAACATTTTTACACATTCATCAAATGAAATTATAAGACATGTCACTTTGATAGGTTAGGGCTTAACATATCTCGATAAATATTTATATTGCTAGATGTGATTAGATACATTCATACAAGTTGTATTCTGGACATTTGTGTACAAAGTACTGCAATATGTAATATTCTGATCTGAATTTTTTGTTACTGTCAAATGTCAATATGGTTTTACAACCGGTGTTGGAATCTTGATGTAGGTACATGGACTACGTTTACCAGGGAAATTATTCAAAGCCCCAGGTTCAGTCAGTTACAGAAGGCTGTTTCCGTATCTATTGGATATTATGGGAGATGATTTTGGTAATTGTGTTATGCAGAAAATCCCTTATTATTTATTGATTGCATAGTGTGGATGATGATTTAGTTTGATAGGTGGGCTGGAGCTAATTAGCCTTATAATTTTTATAGGTATACCGAAATCGGGTCTTTGTCATAAAGATGAGAAGGTAATGGATGGACTGGGATTGGAACTTCCTTTGTCATCTGATAATCAAGAACCTACAACACCTGAAGTTAAGACTGACAGTTGCATCACACGTGATATTAATGGGTCAAAACTGAGTTCTTCACTCATGCGATTAGATATGGAAGAAGTGAATGACAAGTGTTTATTTGCAGCATCTGTGGATGGTAAATGCGTGGGTGAATCAAAGATTGATTCAACTGCTGATTTTCATAGTGCTAGAGATGTTGGAAATGCTTTGGGCCATAATGACTTTAAGCAAGATTCTATCCACCAGAATAATTTTGATTGTGCTAAGGATACTAATCATGATGGTTGTACCTCAGAGCAGCTTGTTGTTTTGAATGAAGATTGTATACTGATGACTTGTGATGCTGAGATATATGATAATTCAGAGCTGAATGTAGACCAAATGCAGAGCATTCCCCAGAATGCTTGTCATGTCAAACCTATGGATTCGACTAGAAGTACCCAACGGAATGCTATTGAAACTCCTAAGAATAAATATGTAAGAATCTCTCATGTTTTCTAATCTTTGTTTTCTACCAATTGTGGGTTAGACATTTTGTATTTGATCTTTACTAAATTATAGATAGATATGCAGTATGCTACCTAATACAATTTGTTTAAAATCTTAGCTGCAAAAATATTTTATGAGGAGTGATGAGATGTTTAAGTTTTCATTGTAGTGGCTAGTGAATTTCTAATACCCCTCCCGTGCTTCCTTTTGCTATATACATATACATGGTTTTACATGTGGTGGTAACTTAGTTATATCATGTAATCTGGGACGTCTATGCAGGTGCCTAGACCATATTTGCACGGGAAGCTGATCAAAAGTCCAGGTTCAGTCAACTATACAAGGTTGCTTCCATTTTTAAAGAATCTCAACAAAGATGACTCTGGTAACCACTGTGTTCTCAACCACTTCTGTAATATAAATTACATTTGTTGTTAGTTGGTTAGATGTGGACAATGAAGGAGCTAGTTGTTTTTATAGGTACATCAAAGTTCGGTGATCAGACTAATCATAGAAAAGATGAGGTGGATTTGTATGCAAATGGATTCCAACTTCCTTTGCCATCTCAAAGTGAAGAAGCTTCTATTGTCACTGGCCCCATGCACGGCAAAGTTGAGTCTACTATTTTGGAAAACATCTTAGTTAATCCTGAAGGTCAGACGGTAAGCCAATTGGATGCTAATATGATAGATGCAGAGGAGAATGAAAAAAGCAGCCTTGCAATTTGCAAAACTGATGATGCTGTGGTTTTAAGTCATGTCAACATCTCAAACGAAGAACCTAGACAACCATCAGAGAAAATTATCTCTGAAAAACCGGAGTTACCAGACATGGCAGAACATGGTGAAAAAGCAGGAAGTCTTCTGAATGGCCTAGTTTATGGTTCAAAGATGCCTTCAAAAGGAAACAGTAACAAATATGCTAGTTGTGCTGGTGTTATTAAAAATGGATCTGAATCCAAGACCACACCGGTAGGAACCATAATTCTTTTATATATCTCCAAAAGACCTATATTCTTTATCCCTCTCTTTCTCGTTGATTAAGCCAATACTTTTTCCCTTATGTTATTTTTTTTTCTTGGAAATATATTTGATTATGTGATTTTGAACAGGTTCTTAATCGTTGTCCACGGGATAAGTTGTTGAAACATGCTGGATCTGTCAACTACAAAAGGTTGCTTCCATTTTTGTCGAATACTGTGAAATCTAATCCCCGTAAGCATCCGTTCTTATTATTTTGGAAGATATCATTCAGCTTTGTAATTCTTTTTCAATTTATTAAATCGGTATCATGTACTTAAAACTTAACTTACACCACTTCTAGGTCCTTCAAATAATGATCATCACCCAAAACTTCTAAAGCTTTTGGATCAAACACCATTTCTGCCAATTTCAGATACAAACTTGGGAGTAACTCCCCCAAGTGATTCAAATGATTGTACAGGCAATTCTGCTGCTCAAAAAGAAACAGGGTTGCAAGCTAGTGATTTAAATAATAATAGTTCAAGCCCAAGATCTCAAATTGCTGAATTTCAGTCATCATATGGTTCATGCAAAGTGGTTCAACTACAAGATGAACATGTCGTATTAAATGGACTCTACAAGCTGGAGAACTCTATTGGCTCACCAATTTCTGTTCACAGAGATTTACTAGTCACACCTATAGGACCTATAACTGATGAAATTATCACTAGAGGAGAAGAGGCTACACCTACCTTGTCTAATGAGGAAAAACCACCTGAAACATATGGATGTTGTCAGAGCTTGTCCCAGCTGAAAGTCACAGATCAACTTAAAGCCCCTGCCGCTGGTATCCAAAAAGGAATTTTGAGAAGAAACCCAAGAGGATGCAGAGGGCTTTGCACATGTTTGAACTGTGTTTCTTTTCGTCTTCATGCTGAAAGAGCATTCGAATTTTCTAGAAATCAGCTGCTAGATGCCGAAGAGGTTGCCCAAGACCTCATGAAGGAACTATCCCATTTCAGAAACATGTTAGAAAATAGTGCCAACAATACTACTGCTTTTGACAGAAGCCAGGTGAGTGCCATATGATCTTTGACTTGTCTTTAATGTGTTGGATAGAGACTGACATGACTTGTACATTAACATCATTAATTTTCTGTTGTTTCTTCTCTGATCATTTTATCATACCTGTAAATATTTACTTTTCTTTTTATCTGTTCGCAAAGCTTCCTTTTTTTTTTTTAAAAGAGCAATGCTTTTTATTACATGATTAAGCTTTTGATGGCTCTCAATTTTGTTAATCGCTTCATCCGATAAGTTTGGTAAAGACGATAATTATATCCCAGCAATGCCTCTTGCTATTATTACATTTCACAAATTGTCTATTTTTCTCTCTTATGATAAAAAAAAATGAATAAGCAAGATTTTGTCAAATATTGTGGAAAACTATCTAGAGAGGTTGATATACATTTATTTTCTTGGGTGAAATATTTAATCTACAGCTTTCGTTTCTGACAAGTTTATAACACTTTGGTTTTACCATTTGGAGTAAACCTCGAGAATTCTGCCTCTATTCTAGTACGAGGGCACCCCCATGTAGTGAGAAAGTCAAAGTAACTTTGCCATTGTCATTTTTTAATGCATTTGAGCTTATGAGATTATAACTTCATTGCCATGATTTGTCTACTTTCTTATTGTTCATAAGATGTCGCAGACTTAATCTGGTTCATCGAAGGTGTAGCTAAATAAATTCAGCCATTTTCTCTATCGGTTAAAAGTAATAATGTAGCATAAAAATAATAGGAAAATACTAATTAAGCTAAGACATTTTTATGTCTATTTTCAGGTTTTAGAAGCATGCAGGAAAGCATTTGAAACAGAACAACTTGCAAAGGACCGCCTTAGCCAGATGAATGATGAACTTAACATACATTGCAGAACACCGGTATGTGCATTGTTATTCCCAAAATAAGTTTCTCTAAATAAACAAATAGTTTATTTTAGCTTGTTTAATGCAGAGTCTGCAGCGACCAAGTGTCAAATTTTCAGATAGTGTTAAAGAAAAAGTCTTTCAATCAGGCAGACAGATAAACGGCTAATTGCATCTTACAGTTCTATCATCAGCGCAGGTTTTTTTCTTCTTCCCTAAGGAGTGAAACAAATATCAGGGCTGTGTTGGAAAACTAAATAGCGGGTTAATGTGTTGATATTTCTAGCAGTAGGAGGAAAAGTGAGCGAGAGAAAAACCTTATAGAAAATTGTTTTTAGTCCCATATTAGTTTTAAGCTTTCTGTGAATAATTAATTTGATCAATTGAAGAAAACTTCACTTGTTTTATTTTTGCACTCGAAAGAAATTGGACGGGCCACTGATACAAATATTGGATCCGTATAGTTATATTTTTTTAATGATTCAAGCTCATTATCTTATAAGAAATGTTAATGAAGAGTTCGACATTTGTTAACATTTGTCTTAAAGTGATTTTTTTGAACATAAAAAGTTTTTTTTAATTGCTTAACTACTGCATACATTTGTTTACATCACCCATATCTTATAAGTAAACTTTGCAATTTTACAAGTCTTTCAAATAAGCATATAAGTATAGAGCTGTTTTTGTTATAAAAGAATTTGGCATATATTTAATCATATTTCATAGATATTTGTAGGATTATTTTATTAACTAATATAACAAAGTGATATGATAATAAAATATGGTTGCTCATGTGTCAAATATTTTTACAATATGAAGTGATTATTAAAACAAAGGAATTTATATATTTTAAACATCATATTTCGGGTTTTAATTTAGAATTTTGCAGTTGTGAGTGTAAATTTTTTGTGGTATTTACCATTCTATTTACGAATATTTTTTATATATATTCTACAAAAAAAAAAGAGCATTGAAATCTTAAGTATAATATTTAATGCTAATAGTAATGACCAAATTATTCTTCAAAATTGTAAGCATTTGATATTTTAGTCCTTAAATTTTATTAATTTACAGATTTAGACTTCAAATTGAAACATGCAAATCAATTTACTCCTACCAACAATTTCTTTCATTACATTGAATGAGATGGACGTTAAATGCATGTGGTATCTCCATGTGAATATCATTCCACTCTCAAATCATAGGAATTAAATTGACTAGGTTTTTAAAGGACCAAAATAATTGAAATGTTGACAATTTTCCTAAGTTGAAAAAAAGTAAACAATTGATTTTATTAATTACGTTTCAATCATTTTGGTATTCTAGAAATGACTTTGTCCATTATGCACAACCACATTAAAGTGCTATATTGTGCAAAAAAATTATTTACAATTGGATTTATGATGTTCTTTCAATGTTGAATCTTTCCTATTTCCCCCTCATCTCCATTGTTTCCCCATATCCCTTTCATCAACGGTGTAATGATTTCATACACGATCTTATCTATTATCCATCAATGAGCAAATATTGTATATGGAAAATGGTTAATTTAGTTTTGTGATGTGGCAATGAGATGTTTTTTTGTTGTTGAGAATTATGATAGAGTTCAATAAAATATAAATAATTGAAAGAAAAGTTGAATTATTTGAAATTGATATAATGAGAAAAATTAATTGATACTAGTTAATAAATCTTAACTAGTATCTTGTAATTTAATTTTAAAAATATATTTATTAATTTGTATAATTTAAGGAGTAAAGTGTCCAATTTCTATCATTTGAAAGACCAATTTAGTCATTCAATCTATGACAACATTAGCTCAATCTATGATGGATCACGAATGAATTTGGTCTTTTTAGGCTATATTAATTAGCTAGGACCTATTTATCCCTGAATTAAGTTGCCTAAAATTATCCCCATTTACTAAAAAATAAGTTTCCTAAAATCCTTATAATGTTGACTTAAGGAGGTCAAGTTAAAAATTTATTTTTGACATTATATCTACGTATCTTGTCAAGCTATGCCTATATGAACTCGTTTGTGTCACTTAAATCTAACGCAGGCCTCCAGAAAAGACACACCAGACATTTATTTATTTATTCTTATTCATTTATTATACACTACATTTTTGGGGTGCATGTTGCCATGTTGGTATAAAGTATTCGATTATTTTCAGCATATAGTGGAATGATGTTCGCTGTAACTCTTGCTTGTTTCAATCAAGAAAGAACATAAGTCGTTGTTTGGTCAAATTCATGCGATGCGTCACGGGAAAAAAGGATCTTATATTCTATTTCTGATAATAAATTATGAATACACGCTATCAGATTAGATTTGTATGATTTAATTATATATAAAATTTAATACACCAACAAAATTAAATATGAATGTGTACAGTATAATATTCATGCCAATTCTCCATCAGAACTATTTGCACGTTTTTATTAGTGTGAATTATTCGAATAAAATGATGTTGTCACGGATCTTGTTTTCCTATGTTTATGCTGCCCGTGGACTGCTTCTACATCTGTGTCTGTGAATTTCTTCTCCGGATTTATCAATCTAAAAATATTTTTTATATATTTTGAATTGATTAATTTTAAAATAAGAATAGGATAAAAAAGTGTCTTTAAATAGATACGTTTGGAATCTATTGGTTATTCGTCGTCATTTCAAAATATTAGTACATACCCCTTTAACTAGAAGTCACCATTTGAATTGATTTTGAAATGCCCCCTATTAACAAGAATTAGAATCCTCTCGTTTTCTTCTATAGGAAGCATACCCTACGACCCTGCTACATGCCACAAAACTTGTATAGTCTTCTATTGCTGCTAACATAGCAACAAACTTAGTTCGTTTATATGAAGTTGGCTTAATTGATAAGAATTCATCTCACATATTTAACAAGGTTCAAAGATCGAATTTCACTGTGGTATGAGAATCTCGGTAGTTAGCCTATGAGACTTAATCGCCTATTTATATATAAAAAAAAAAAAATACCAAACTTAACATGTGAATATTGTTTAAACTTTATAAATTCTATTTATTTGATATCTCTGGCCAATGTGACTTGTGTACACTTCAATAAAGTTATTAAATAGTAGTATTTATTTAAAATATTCATTTATTAGATTTTTATATTAATTCTAATTTATTATTATAAAATCAATTTATAAAATAAAAAGTGTCTATTTTTATAATCTCTTTTCAATGTGAAAGTTTTATTTATCCCAATACTGAATTAGACTCATGTACGATTTTATATTAAACCTAATTTATTCTTAAAACATTAGGAGGCAAATGTCTTTTTCCCCGATATAAATTATACACTAGAATAATATTTTTATTACATGAAATGAACCATCAACTTTACAGGGTAGATGAGAGACAACCTCATTACTAATAAGAAAAGCAGTACAAAAAAAAATTGATTTATTATGACCCCTTAATGTACATTAACAACTATATAGTAGAATTTTCTTTTGAAACAAGAAAGAGAAAAGCAAGTAAAAAAAAATCTAAGACATATTTTACAAAGACCATTAAAATTAATCCAACTTAAGAAGTAGTAACATTTTTGTTGATCTCTTAGAACCTTGATTAGTGGGTACACTCGAAAGGAACACCTTGTGGAAAACGCTTGAGATCATTACAATAATTATAAATCATGAAGTACTTTTGAACCCATCTCAATCTTCTTCTGGCATAAGCATCAAGTTCATTTATTTCCCATTCAGCATTATTAGAATTTGAAGAAGACTTGGATGAGAATTGAATGGCTTTGAAGTTTCGGTAGTAAGCTGTAAAGGGTGCTTTGGACCAATCAGTTTTCACCAATCCACCTCTAGTGGCCCAATCATCTGCATTCCACAGGCTGGAATATATTCTCATTGCTTGGTTCTTTGGAAAAGGTACACCAACAGATTCACTATTCTTGAATACCCTTATTGGTATGTTATCAACCAAGAATCTGCATTTAAATCCAATTCATGTATCAGTGACTTATTTAAATTTATCTACTTATACAAGTAGATATGAAACAATTTAACTGTCTTTTATCTTTTGATATTAAAATAATTTATTTATATATAAATACTTATATAATAAATATTTATACTATAACTATTTGATTAAATTATTTATCCATAAAACTTAAAACTAAATAAAAACCAAATAACTAGTATTCTGATTTCACCAAATCAATTTTAAAATATAAATATATGAGTCGTCTTATCTTTATTCAATAATTGAGTTTATTGAATCTGAGTGTGACTAAATGCAATTTAAACTTAAAGTGTAGATAAACAATTCATTCAAAATAAAATAAAAATAAAAATAGTAGTTAAAAATTATTTGAAAAGTGAATGTATTTGATGTATCTAAATAAAAGTGACTTACATGATGTGTTGGGGCTTCCAAATGAGGGAGTAAGTATGGAAGTTTCTGGTGGGGTCAAACCAGAGGTAGAATTGTTGTTCTCTGTTACCTTTGCCTTGAGTGAATATATTTGTGTGAAGAATATAAGGGTCACCACTTGTGTTTCCCAAAAACTCAAAATCTATCTCATCATGTGTTGCCCCTTCGGATGACAACTGTACCAAACCAAATATAAATTCATTATTAAGCTATGGCAATAAAATCAAAAGAGCTTCTTTTTTTGTTATTTGATTGTTTTAGTACTATATTATATGAAATTATGTTTATTTTTTCATTCAATTTTGCTACTAGATTATAAATATTTCGATAAATTGTAAAGTTTTTATTTATTTTTTTTTATTTTAATTTTAGACTAAGATATTATCCGTTTACCTTAAATATTTCGATAAATTGTAAAGTTTTTATTTATGTTTTGGACTAAAGTCAACATTAGCTACCTTCCCCTGTCACGAGCAAGTGAAATTAAATTCACCGTTTAAAAAAAGACCAAGTTGATTAACTAATGCACATACATCAATGTATGAAAGCAACATGGAATAATATATAAAGCAAATGTTGTTGACATCAAAGTGAAATGTGAAATTCTCTACACTAACTTGTTTTTATGGGTTTGTTACAATACAACTTCTCGTGAGTGCACAGTTGAGTTCGACAAATGTTGCCGTCTAAAGTGTAAAAGTAGGTCAATAATGGTCTTATTCTAAGACATGATGATAAATCATGTTTATGAAGAATCAATACTAAAGTTAAAGCTATAATCCTAAAACACACACAGTCTATAACTTTACTAGCAAGCATGAGAAAGAAAATTAAAAACCGATAATCAAATTAAATGAGTATTGTTTTAAAAAAAAATTAGGAAGAGTAAAATTAATACTATTCACAGTTCTAATGATGATTTTATAATTATATCTAAAGTGATTTTAGCTTTCGTCCTTCAAGACTGTAAGATTAAATTTTTATTACTGAGTTAAGACCTTATAGTTTAATTAAATTTTACCCCCAAAGAAAAAAAAAATTATAATACCACAAATTTTATACTCCTTTCATATCATTTTATTCAAGTGTCACATTTTAAATATACTCGTATTATTAAATAATCCACATATATAACTATTGTATTACTAACTTCAATACTATTATATATAGAAAAAGAAGCAAAAAGAGGTTGTATAAAAATTATTGAAAGAATATTAATTTTAAGAAAAACATACGTAGTAAGCAGTGACAGTGCCAGCAGAGTTGCCAGCAACAAGCTTAAGTTGCATATCAATTCTACCAAAAAGGTACTCTTTCTTTGATTTGAAGCCAGAGCCAGAAACTTTGTCAAGTGAAAGTGATAAAAGTTGACCACCATTGAATATTTTAGCACGATTATCACCCCATGTTAGATCAAAGTCTTGGTAGAAGTTAGCACCACAAGTAGCTACCATAGAGCTAATTATAAATATGCAAATAAGCATAAACACATGAAAATTGTTATTAGAAGTAGAAGCCATTTTGGACACAAAAACAGAGAGAGAAAGAAGTTTTTTGAATTTTGTGAGTGAGGGAATGTGTTAGAAAAATGGGTATATATATAGTAGTAGATGAGAAAGAGAGGTATGGTGGGACTTGTGATGGAGCAATAACTTGGGGATGGGGGTCCAAAAGCTGGTGCCAGCTTAGCAAGCTTTTAAAGCTGGAAGCTTTTGTTTGGCATTGCTTATACTTTAATGGATTTTGGGGTTATGTTCTTGGACCTTTTTTACACCCCAAATATATTTTGAAAGTATATGGTTGTAGAAATTATATAATTATATAAGATAATCGAACTATAATTGAATCAATAAAAATTAATATATTCAATTTATCATTAACTTTTATAAAAAGATGGAAGAAATTATTTGTCTAACATAAAATATTGTTGATTAAATTTTAGTAGTAATAGATTTATTGATGATTTATTAAGAAATTGTCATTTAAGAGAGATGAGTTTATGCTTGTATTATATAGTATATATAGTAAATATATATATATATATATATATATATATATATAATATAATTAGTATGTTAAGAAATAAAAAATTAATATAGTTAAAAATTTGAAAATTTCCGTTTAGAAAGTGATAAAAAAAATTTTAAAAGAGGTGGGGCAATATTTTCTATGTGGTTTAAAAAGTATAATTTTAAATAAAAAACAATTTTTTTTATTTAGAAGTATTACATATGATCACATGTGTAATTTTCTTTTTTAGAAAGTGGAGATGGAAAATATGTTTGTTAAGTTTGTGGACAAAATGCTATATCCAATATGAGTAATGATTGTATTTGTGTCCACTGTGTTGCTAAGGAAAATTAAAAGTATTTTTGAATGTAGACCCCATCTTTGTATGATTTGGAAAAATAAATTCTTTTGAAAATTGGTTATGGATGCCAACTGGATGTGGTATGGAAGTAGAATAAAGCCATGAAGGTATTTTACTAGTACTACACAGGACCACCAATCATGAATTATGGATCCAATAAGATGATGCCATGTGGTATGGTTCAAATATTTGGATAACTACTCTTTATATTTTTGAAAAATTCATGTATCACCAGAGTTTTTTTTCAATAACTTGATTTTAAAAACTAATTATCACATTATTTTTTTGAAATTACAAAAGTGACTTTCTTAAGAGGTCTTTTTTATTAATTTTTCAATTTTTTTAAATTAATATATATATATATATATATATAATTCATTCATAAAAAACAACACACAAATTTAAGTTACGTAAATTGATTAGAGTTACCTGTAAGATTTGAACAATGTTTTTAAGTATAACCAGTTAACTGACATAGTCTATATTTTTTTGACACTTTTTTTTTTAATGTTCATTTCAGTTTTAATATGAATACTATTTGAACGACATTTTTTGGACGGGTACTACTAGAGAAAGAGTGTCAAGAAAATGTGACTATGTCGGTTAATTGATCATACTCAAAAATACTGTCTAAATGTTACAGACAATTCTAGTCAACCTACATAATTCAAAATTTGTGTTGTTGTTTTTTTATGAATGAATTATATTAATTAATTAATTAATTATATATATATATATTATTAATTTTAAAAAAATTGAAGGAAAAAAATTCTCTGAAAAAAATCGCATTTGTAAACTTGAATTTCTTTAAGAAGTCGCTATTTAAAAATGCGACTTATAATTAAAAAAAATAAAATAATATTTTAGTATATAATTTTTGAAAAGAACTTGTTTAATAATTATTTTTGTAATGTAGAGGTATAAAAAAGAAAACCACATTTGCTAACTATAGATAGATAAGGCTGGTATAAAAGAAAAAACTATAGATAAGGCTAGAAATAAAGTTTAAAGATTGAAAGAAAATGAAAGAAAGAAATAAAGTTCAAAGAAAGCTTAGGCAAAATTTTTATTGCTGAGTTAAAAATTTATAGATGATATTAAAGTCTAATGCTATGTATGATAAACAACAGTAGATTGTGGATAAGTTCTGATCATATATATAGATGTATTTATATATTAATTAATGGTTAACGGTGAATAAATTAACTAAATAAATTTGAAATATTTAATAAAATTATAGTAATTGTATCAACCGATAAATATAAAATAATCTAATTTTTTTTAATTAAAATAATTAAAGTAAAAATGAAATAAGATATATTATATTATAAATTATAAACTCAATCGCTAATTGAAGTAATATAAAAAAAATATTATAAATTCATAAAAATACCCTACAATTTCATAAAAGAAAATTATTATCAAATAACTTTACTTAACCATATGAGTTTATATGTTATAAACTTGCATTTTACCATTGCCAAGCAGAAGTTTTATCTTAGAAAATGATATATTTGACTTTTAAAAAATAAAAAGTTATTTAAAAAAAAAAAAAATTCTTAACTTGCAGCTTTACCACAAGGGCATGTCTTAATGAGATCTAAAATTCAAATAGTACTCATCTTACAATTTGGTTA
The DNA here is from genome assembly GCA_037974755.1 of Cicer yamashitae. Classification (NCBI taxonomy): domain Eukaryota; kingdom Viridiplantae; phylum Streptophyta; class Magnoliopsida; order Fabales; family Fabaceae; genus Cicer; species Cicer yamashitae. The sequence continues at coordinate 3,631,003 of JBBPBQ010020323.1, read as the reverse complement.
TGTAGAATTGATCTTAAAAGCTTTGGTGTTGCCACTCAATTAAAAATGAATTATTAAATATAAGAATATGAATTTTGGGGGTTAGAAATAGATAGTCACGAGAGTATGGCTATCCACTTCGGTGATGCTGATAACTCTTTCTGCTTTGTCTCCGTTTGTTGTTGCATACTTTGAGTTTTATTTTGTCTTTTCCAATGCTGACAACAACTCAACAAATTTGGATGTGCATCGAATATATAAACTATTACAAAATACCAATATGCATTTATATCTCACGAGACTACGCCGGTGCATATCAATATCAAAAAATATATATACTTTGTCACAAATTTATTAATCACACAAATTAGTGGTGCATTAACTCACCTTCAATGTCACAATTACAACAGCTAGGGAATTTTAATTTTCTGATAAATGGTCCAAATATTTAGTAAGGATCTCCTCCATTTCCAAAATCAACATTGGAATAAGGGTGTCCATATAAGAGTATGGATAGGGATCTAAATAGATATCAATCCACTAGTAGTGATTTGTTACTTATCCTATTGAATAGAAAAGTTTATGCTAACGAATGATTTGGAATATTTATTAAGAATATAAGATTAAAAAAATTGTACTATAAAAAATAAATTTTAAATTTTTCATAAATTAAATATATAATATTTAATATAATATTTTTATTTTCAAACACTTAATAAATATCACAGTAACACTTATTAATATTTTTTAAATAAAAATATTATTTATGTTATTTGTATATATTCACGGATATCTATAAGTAGAGTATTTAGCACATTTTGTAATATCTATGGGAGCCTTTTAAGAGAAAAAAGTTTTGGTAATAAAATATCATGGATATCAATATGTCACACTAATTTTGATAACAAAATATTATTACATTACACTCTTATTTAAATAATTTATCAATTTAATTTACTGAAGAATATGAATATCCCATGTACAAATATATATTTATATCCACCACAATATGGAGGTAAGTAAATTATTTTACACTTCATTTTTATTTAAAATTTTAAAATTTTATATATATATATAACTTCTCTTATTTATATATTATTTTCTTTAGTCTTAAATATAAATAAAAATAGATCAAAAAATAAATATATTAATCTAAATTTTAAATAAGATACATAAACTTTTTTTTATTTTACTTTTACTTATACTTATATCCACAATACAGAGGTAAGTAAATCATTTGAATTTATATTTACCTTAAGACATTTGATATATATATATATAATTTTTCTCATTTGTATATTACTTTCTCTAATCTTAAATATAAATAAAAATAAATTAAATAACATGAATGTGTCTACCCTAAATTTTGAGTTACATATATTAATTTTTTTTATTTTATATTTATTTATAATTAAAACTAAAATTATATTAAATATTTTTTTTTTTTTATTTCATATAAAACTCTTACTCACATTCTAAATACCGACAAAATCGAGATTTAATTGTAGCCATAGATACTACATGTAATAATGTTAATTAACCTTCACCGACTAGAGAATTGCAGAGTCAGAGTTATTGGTTATGGGGAATCAAAGTATGGTAACCAGCTAGCAGAATCTCCGACCTTTATTTTTGAAAAGTCACTAAAATGATGATGCCTTATTTAAATGAGTACTAGTATTTTAATGAGTGTTAGGATATATAGCACCACCTCAAATGGACCTGATTTTTATGTGAATGAATAATTTTATATATATTTTTTAGTGGTTAATTTGTTAGTGATAGAGATAAAAAAAAAATTATGATAAAGATGGAACTATGAATCTCTTTTTAAATATTTTAAAGTCTCAATTTATATTAGTATTTAGGTTGTGTTTAAGAAAATGATTAATTGTATTAATTTTAATAATAAAATTTAATGAAATATTATTATTAATTGTAGTTAGAGGAGCAGTAAGAAATGGAGTGATTTTGAATAAAAAATAATAAATATTGTATGAGTATTATAAAGTGAAAATTATTTTGAAATAGAGAAAAAATACAACTGAAACACTTTTATGAGACAGAGGGAACTTCCTTTTGAGAAACTTAATTAGTGGTGTTGAGGAATGAGTTTATAGAGTTATTTGAGAAAGCCAATTATGGAAGCATTGGTATTGCAAGTGACTATAAAGTTTAAATGAAACAGAAAAGCTAAAAAACGAGATGAATGTGAGTATAGAATTAATAGACAGTGAAATTGCTGAATGCAACTAAATTGGTTGGCCACATGATATATACTTTCACATATAAACAGATATACATTAATTCATCAAAACTACTTTTTTTGTTGACAGAATTAATGAAAGCTACTCATTCTTCTTCAAATAACAGCTTTCATGAAAAGCAAGATCATAAAAAATGTGTGATTTCATTCCCCTAGCTCAATAATGAGACTTCTTTCTCACAATCTTTTATGGCATATGCTTTTGGTGAAAGAATTAAAGTAGGTATATGGCATCAATTAGTGGGTAGTGACAATAATTAATGAGAATAATTGTGGAATTAAATATAATGGATGTATCATGATGATATGTTAGTTAGCATGATATTCTCTTTTAAGAGGAAGACATACACTTTCCACACAAACTACTAAGCAATAATTTCAACTTAGTGCATGTTTTTGAGCTCACTACACTTCAAAGTTTTGACAAAATTAATGTCACTGCCAATGAAAATATGTAGTTAATATCAGTGATACATGAACCAAAACATAACAACTGTTGTTGCATTTGAGTTTTGATCTAACTGACTCTGTATTGAAAATGGTTGTTTAGTAATTTATCATAAGAAAGCAGAAATTGGGTGGAAGACAAAGTAAGTTAAACGTTTAAAAACCAGAAATGGTGATAATGAAATCTGTAATTTCTACATTTGATTTTTCTGTAAATACTGTTAAAAAAATATATACCATAAGTACTTGAATGTTTTTGTGATTGCAACCTGCAACAAAATCTCCAAAATCAACATTTTATTTTCTGTACGAAACATTTTTATAACAAAAAAAATTAAATTAAAGAAAACACACTTCATGCAACACCAATAAAAACCATCAAACTCAGAAATGACTTGCAATATAATTTACATTAGTTAAAGTCTGAACATAAAAATGTTATTGTAGCTTGCAATATATACTCTCATAAGTTCAGGCTCAACAATATGTTCAGTTGGGTAAACCAAGATTAAAAAATAAAAATAAACGGCTACAAATTGATAAGATTATGCTATTTTCTCGTTTATTTGTGAAGAAAAATGAAGGAATAAATAAGTTTGATAAAAGTCCTACTAGTCTAGAGTAAAGTCCACTCAATCCATCTCATTTTATAAAAAGTCAGTATTTTTTCCTTTTTACTTTTCTATCCAACTAAACTGGCAAACAAGCAGAGATATTTTAATTCTGTTTTTCCTGTCAAAGCAAATGTCCAAAAAAATCTATTCACCTTCTCTTCATTTTCTTTACCCTCATTTTCTTTGTATCCAAACAAAGCTTCAGTGATAAACCAGGCCAGAGATAACCATGTGAGCTCTTACAACCCCAAATTAAATCATTAGCAATCTTTCCATTAATCGATGCATCTCCGAGTGCTACAAGATATTCAGTTGATGCACTCACACAGTCACACACTTGACAATATGCAAATCTAGACAGTCCACATGAACAAACAGAAACTAAATAATGAAAACATTTCATCCAAACTTGTGATGATGAAAACAAAGAAGAAAATGAAAAATACAAACTCTCCATATATACTCTCCAATCCATTAACATTTCATATGGAAGTTAGTATTTAAGATTAAGAGTAGGCATTTGCAGTCAGAAGATTGTCATGTAATAAACCTAAATAATCTTTTGTCATGTGCCATGCATTAAACTTAGAAGCTAATACTAGAAGTACAAAAGGTGACATGACTGATCAATTTCATCTATAAATCATCCTGCACTATTGCCGATTGGGGTCGGCTGAAACATCAAATCCAGGAGGTATAAAAATAACATCATCCCATTTCGATGTAGAATTTTCCTGCAAACTTTTTTTTTGTTAGTTTCAATTTTCAAAATAAATAAACTCCTTACATAGAAAAAGAATAGATATAGAGAGAAAAAAAACTCTCCCACAAAAAAAAGAGGGAATATTAACACAATGGGTTGAATGAATCTATTCCCTTGTATTCCATCTTCAACACAGCAGTAACATGACACTCACCTTCATTTCCTTTATTACATCCTCTAGAGCAGTTACCTGAAAAATAGATTATGGGGTAAGTCTACTGAAGTCTGAAACGAAAGGGTCATGCTTTGAGGGGGACTGTTGATAATTGAAATATGTACCTCAATGTCCCCTTGTCCATTAGCAGGTTTTATTCTATTCAGCTGACCAGATGCCCTTTCAAGTGAATTTTCCAAGTCCTCCTATCAAAATTTCAAAATGTGTTAAACGAGATAAAATTTAGCTTCATTTATAAGCTATAATTACCTAAATTTAGGTAACTCAACGCAGGCACATTAACTACACCTTTCTGAAGAAAAGTGGACGATATCTCTTATTCTGGCTCTGCAATACCAGACTTCTGGACTGAAACACACCAATATAGCAATTCAAAACATTAGTTCAGGGATTCCAGAAAGAAAAAAGATGAAGTGCAATCACAAATTGTGATCCCTAATACATTTGCAAGACATTTGACCATAACCAGTTCATAGTGTCTCTATAAACATAGTAATAGCACAAACATCATTAATCCATTAAACATATGGTATATTTGCATATCCAACACCTTCAAACATCCAACGGCAAAGGAGTTTTTTAGGTCACCATTGGTCTGTATGTAACTAATGCTTGTCAATAGCTACAGTTTTGGTACATATGTTAAAAAGTGAAAGCAAAGAAGCAGGACAGATATAGAAGATTTGCCTATTGATGGTTATTATGTGTCTGGCATTTGCAGCTTTAAAGTCAAGGGGAAAAGAAATGAATCATGTTATAAGAATTCATGAATGGGAGGCTAATCTTTGGAATGAAAGAAAGGCGTGACAAGAATTTTAGATGGTCTTAAACTAGAAAAATTTAACATTTCTTTTTTATAGAGAATGAGTACTTGTTAGGGTTGCTAGTTAGCAAGCAATGACAGAAAGATCCAGAATGTCATGTCAATTACATGAAAAATTATGTCATGACACTGTAACAAAGACAAAGAAAACATGGTTCACAAGCATTCCACCAATGAATCTCATCAACTCAACACAAATTCACAATTCTCAGCTCTATACAATCTCAGCAAATTCATAATTGAGAAGGTCTTATTGGTCGCTATAAGAAAAATTTCTTAGAAACACATCCGAGAGAGGACCGGAAATGTTGAACAAAGAATGAACACGAGCATGTGACTTTTTTCTGAAAACATAAACATTGTACAAAAGGACTCAATACAGGAATTCTTGCAACATTTTACTTAAGAAATAAAAGTTTCCATAAATTATATTTTAAAGAAATATCTTGTTTTTATTGATGACCAAACCTTATGTGTAAGTGAGAGCCACACAACTTGGTTTTCTAGGAATGGGATACTAAAAATAAGTTACTTGGGGGGAAGACTAAGCGACTTTATGAGTCATTTGTTGAAATTTTCACACTTATCCTCTGCCAGGGAAGCGTGGCTGCAACCCCAGTTTGAATGTAGATCCTCTCCCGAACACAGAAATATAAATCATTTATGTAAAAGTAACACAAAGTTATGACTCAATCACAATTAAGACCACCACAGCATAACAGAAAGCATAGAATAGGTACTGGAAATGAGTATTAATTGTACTCCCTCCGGAACGAAATATAAGAAAAAATGGTAATAGAAAAGTAGATGTATTTGGTCCAAAAACAAGCAGAAATTCCCTCATGAAATTATATTAAATAGATACCAGGGTCAGAATAAAAGATTACAGAGTATATATCTCACTCTTTCTGATAAGTTGATTGTTTCCCCATTTACATGACTAAAATCAAATGTACAATTTATGTACACAAGAAAAATACACACATTACTCCGTGAACTTCACAAACAACCACTCAGCATCATCCGTCCGTTTACTAATGCTTCTCAAATGAAGACCAAGTCAACCCCCACAAATTTTGAAAAGGGTTTTCAATATTAGAATCACGTGCTACTAAGATACAATATCATTTTCTTCTTTTCCTTTTTCCTAAAACATTTCCTTTTCATTTATGTATATGCCTGTACGATGTTCTTAATCTTTCACCCAATTTTGCATAATCTTGCTACTACCTAAAAACAGATAGGCAGCATAGAAGCTCTGCATTCTCTGTTGCAAAAGAACTGACAGGGCTGTCATTGTTGAGGCCAAGAACTGAACCCCAAATGAAATCAGTCATTTCTTCTCTTTTTCTTTCTCTTCTCTCCCACATTAATGTTTATATAGTATTATTAACATGTTTTCAACACAGGAACTAAGACACAAATGACATATTCGTATTTATCTGATAGAATAACCTGGAAAACTGGAACACCAAAAAAGTCATCAGAAGGAAAGCCAGATTTTTCCCTCTCCTGCAAAGCACAAGCATAGGCAATTATTACTGTGAAGCTAAAATGACAAGCAACAATCTAAGTAGGTACAGGTAAATTTCAAAACTTATATTAACTAATTTTAAGCATTGCACCAAACTGGTGTAAATATAATTACTGGTATACCAGAACAGTCAAGCTCTAATTCTGGGTATTTGTGAACAAATAAAAATTCATGGAGAATTCTTTTTAAGAAGTTTTTCATCCACAAACTAATCTGATCCCAAAAGAAAGATTTGCCACCATGAATTGTATACAAAGTATTAAAAAGAAATTAGTTCAAAGAGACACTTCTTTTACCCCTTTTCACCATAAGGTGCCAAGTGGCATCATAATCAATCAAAATTCCAAGAATATCATTGGATCTAAACCGAAAGATAACATAAGGAGTGAAGAAGAAGGCTTATTTATAAGTTAGAGGCGGAGGGGTTAAAAAGATATATAGAACGATTCAAGTTGTTATGTCTGCAAAGTCAACAATGCAAATGCTTAGTTTGATTGGCTCTTTGCCATGGTATACAAGGCACTTTTTGGGTATGTTTGGATTGATGGTACAGGTGGAATGAAGTGGAATGGAATAGAATAGGCTAGTTAAATTTTAAAAAATGGATGTTATCTATTCTATTTCATTCCACTCTATACCACTAATCCAAGCATACCGTTGGAGAAATGGTCAAAATTTAAATCCTTTTTACTTCCATTCTGAAAAATATGAGTAGTAATAGTGCATGTTTTGTTCAATATTTTAAATAATTTCAATAATCTAGTTTGGTTTAGATATTGTAGCTAATAATACTAGCACCCCAGACTTTCTTATAATAATAATAATATAAGTGCATGTTTGGATTAACGATGAGTTTGTCAAAATCACAGTGGCAACATGATTTTGTTGAAGTTCCAAAGTGTAGTCCAAAATCACGGCGACTTAGTGTGATTTTGTCAATCTTACTGCGAATCCAACTATGCACTAAGTGTTATTACAAGTTTTATGATTAGTCGTCAATTAGTGTTCGTTTGGATTACATTTGCAAATAAGGGTTTAAGACCAAAATCATGTCTTAACACTACCCAACTAAATTTCATCAAACATATAGATTTCAGAATGAACTTGAAACCCCATTTGCACAAAAATTAGAAGGTAAAATGAATGAATTAGAAAGATGAGGGTGAGTGTGATCCAACGGGCAGATACTCACATGCAGCGCATTCTTGACTTGAGAGAACTCAGGTATCAATCTGAAGGCAACACCATTTACCTTGAGTTGAAATACCTACAAAACATGACAAACAAGTTTCCAATATAAAAATTAAATAAACAAATATATAATCAAGTAAACCATTGTTTTTGTAAGTTGTTGTCACTATAGTCATGAATATATTGAAATTACCAAAGCATCTCTAAGTACATCTTTTGTTAGTAATTTAAGTCGGTAATTTAAGCATGTGTTTGGTTCTGTGATGACAAAAATTGACTTTGAATGAGTTGAATTTAGTTAAAAGTGAGTTGAGTCTGAAGTGATGTGGGATGAACATGGATAAACCAAATATTCAATTATACTGTCACATCAAAATATCTAACGGCAAAAATTTACCATCGGACTATTTTGATTGATCATTTAAATTTCCAAAGATGTATTTGTCAATTCACTAAATTCAAGGATACGCTTACAACTTCAAGGACCAATTTGTCTATTCACTCTAGAATCAATTCTAGAGGCAAAATCAATTCTATTTGAGAACACTAAAACATGTCAAAATCAATTTTATATCTCTAGAATTGATTTTGACCTTCTTCAAAAAATGGAACCAAATATGCACTCACTAATTCATGGACTAAATTGACATATCGAAGACAAAACTAACTAATAAAAGATACACTCAATACCCAAATTGACTAACAAAATATGCATTTATGTATATTTTTTTATATATTTAGAGACTATTGTGACGCCACATTTGGAACTATTTTAACAATTTCTCACACATAAATTGAGACATAAATATTGGTAATTGAAAGAGAAAAAGAGAGAGAGTGAACCTTGTTGAGAGCCACGGGAACGACTTTGGAACCTTGAGGCATTTGAGGGTCAATAGTGGTTACTTGATGAAGGAGCGCTTCAGCGTCTTCTTTTTTGAAGCAAAAGAGTCCGATATTTTTACCGGTGGAAGCACCGGAAACCAACAAGAACTCATCTGTGGCGTTGCTGAGGGCGTAAACGGGAACGCCTTCAAGACGCTGTTCGATTACCTCCGTTGACATGGGCCTGGTAGCATTTTGGGCTATCCGGGCCCATGGAATAGGGTTAGGGCGACGGTTAAGGTTAGTGGTAAGATTCTGGACTAGATTACTGCAGTGGGTTTGAAATTCCGATAGTGCTTTGTGGAAATTGTCGAAGTTCATTTTGCGGTTGTGCAGAGAAATGTAGTGCTGGGAGGGAAGGATATTCAACGCTTTATTTCGAAGAAAGGTTTTATTAATAGAATAAAGTTTTTTTTTTTTTTTTCTTTTTCAAGAAGTTAATATTTTATAACGATGAATTAAATGTTATAGATACATTTATTAATATTTAAAATATCTTTACAATTATTTATGTAATGAAATATAATTAAATATATGTGTAAAACTATATCGTACGAAAAGTAAACACTAATTAAACTACATTAAAAGTTACTCCATTTATAAAAACTAGATGCACTTATTCTTCTTGTTAGGACATCTTCAAGTAAACTCTTCTCATTTCAACAATCTATATATTATAATATTATAAACATTATTTTAGGGCAAATTTGCCATTTGTCAAACATTAGAAGATTATTTTTTAAGTTAAGTTTCTATTAAAAGTAATTAATCCCCAATTACTATAATTCATATATTAATTTTTTAACTATTTAATATATACATCTATTTTGATTTTTTAATATTAATTTTATTGAAAGTTGGAAAAATTAAAGTGACAACCATATAGAAATTTAATGAGGCATGTAAGGTGTGTTATTTTATTTTTTGTAAAAATGCAAGTTTTGCTTGTTTTTTTTTTACATAAAGGCAAGGTTTGGTTCATAAAATATTTCGTTTCCCTATATTTGACCATCATATCTTCTTCAATAATTATTTTTTTTGAAACACTTTCTCAACAATTCTAAATGCTATTAATGTCCTTCTTCTTCTTAGAAACACATAGACTTTCAACTTTTGCCAATAATTTCTACTAACAAGTTTGCATCATCTCTACATTTTACTACTCAATGACTGAATCATATCACACAATTGCTTATGATTTTTGGTTGTTCTAGATTTGTATTCATTCTTGGAGAGGCACACTTTTGTTGATGATTTATCCAATCATTCTTATGTGTTTTTTTTCTCCTCACTCTTCTATTAACAATGCCGTGTTGCGATTTTTATTTTGTTTTGTATGTTAGTTATTTTGTTACTTTCATGCATGTTGTGTAATTTTATGTTCGATGATGTACGTAGGATTGATGAGCAACGTATTTCAGAGAGCACGATGCATTGCAGCCATTAGAGACCATGAGACTGAGACTTCTTTCACATATTTGTTTCTTCTTCGTCTTATTCTTTCTATTCGATTCATCAAATAGCTCTCTTTTTTTTGAGGTGAAGTGATGAACATCAAATTTATACTCATTTAGTAAGGAGTTTCTATTTTATCTTTCATATTTTTTGTTTCATTACAAAAGCTGTGAATGTTTTTGCATTTCTATTTCATATTTTTAGTTTTCAATTTTGATTTTTTGTGTTCTTATTACTTTGTCTTTAAGTTGTGTTATAATATTCAAGAATGACCGTTTAATTGTTATTCTATTCAAACCCGTTTGACCTTAGTCTTTGTGATTTATTAATGTTCAATCATTAATTTAATGTCAAAGTCAATAATTCAACAAAAGAATTGAATATTCTAATATAAGTTGAGATTGTTAACATGTTTTGATAAGATAACAAAGTTGATTTATATAAGTTGAGGTAATTTAAGTTGACATGTTGTTACAGGATTTCAATTGTAACTTTTTGGATCTTAAATTTTTAAGCAATTACTAATTATCTCGAATGCCTTTAGAATATTTTGGTAAATTTCAAAAGTGTTTTTTCTATTTTAAAGGTAAGAGAGGTATCTATATTAGTTTATAACTTTTTGAGATGAGATTTATACATCTTTATTTTTATTGGAGCACACCCACAAAAGACTCGGTTGTTGTCCATATATATAACTTATGAAATTTTTTTTTTGCAATAATTTTTCTATTTCGATTGTCATTATATTGCAGGAAAGTGTTGATACAATTTTTGGACATTTTTTGGTTGTGACTATTCAACATTTGTTTGTTGACAAGAAGCATTCTCTTCAATATGGTAATATTTGTTTGATCTATTATATCAGGTGTATTTATAAGTTTTTGTTGTATAGATGCATCGTCTGGCTTTTATATCAATTAGATGAATCACTAGTATTGCTTTTATCTACATAAAAACTCATTTCTTAGTATCATTAGCCATTTTTGCATGACTCATTCTTCGCTTTGTTACATGTGTATATATTTCTAGGCTGAAGTCTCTAATATCATATGGATTGAAATATCTATTGGAAAATTATTTAGAAAGACCACCAAGCAGATTGGATTATGGGTTCAAGCTGGAGACAACTTAATCTATCCTATTTTCACAATGTTTACCATGATGAGTTTAATCAAATCTTATTTTGTTGTTTTTCTCCATTTCTTGAAAGTTTTTTGCTATTTAATTTGTATTTTAATTGTAGTTCTTCAAAGATAAAAGTGATTCTCTCTTATAGTTATAAGATATGTATTTTATAAGGTATTGGAATTGAAATGCAATATAAAGTAAATTTGATAAATTAAGGGTTAATTTGATATAAAATATTTAGTACTTATATTATTGTTTTAAGATATTTTTATTTTTCTATTATGATGCTCAATATATTGTGCGTGAAATAAAATTTTAAGAGAAATTCAATCATAAAGGGTAAAATGTGTTTGTTTTGTAAAATTTTTTTGGCATATTTGATGTGTTTATTTTAGTAAAATAAGTTATAAGCAAATAATATTGTTTTAAAAAATATTTTTATTTCAAATTTTACTTTAAAAATATAAAATAAAAATATCATTATTCAAACACGTATTATTCCATGCATCGCTCGGGTATATACACTAGCTAGTATTAATAAATTCAAACTAACCATTGATTACTGCATTAATAAGTTATTGTTCAAACTAATAAATTATAGGTTAATCTACATGACTCAGTTTCTATATTAAAATTGGAAACATCATAACTTATAAAACTATATTTTTTAGACAAAGTAAATTATAAAATGTATTACTATTACCAGTGAAAAAACTTATTGTGTATTATGCATTTCACCAAAAGATATTCACCAGAAAATGATTTCTGTAATATATAGTTTTACTCAGTTGTACAACTAAATCATCAACAGTTCTTAAATATTACTTTTGACGAAGTGCAAGACAAATGTGTAGTAAATAAAAATAATATTATATCACTAGTTTAATATATATACATATATCATGTATTAATTAAAAGGTCCAACATTTCTGTAAAAAAATATTAAAGGTCCAACATATATTGTCAAAAAAGATGGTTCAACATATAAAAACTATAAAGCAGCATACAGCAACACCCCCTAACACCTGACCATGAGATTCTTCTATGATCAAAATATAAAGTGTGTTTTTTAGACTTTTGAAAACATAAGATGACAAAAGAAACTACCTTTTTTTTTTTTATCAACACCCATATATGTTTAGATGGGCCGTTGTACCATCGGGCTTTTCAAATGTATGGGAACAAGATAAAAAGTCCACGAAGAAAAGGTGATACTAACATTAACGTAGTTGAAAAAAATAAAAAATAATTAGAAATAAGTTAGTAAAGAAATATCATCAATACCATTAATTTTATTATAGTATTTATTACATATTACAAATAAAGATAATTAAAAATAAATTAGGAAATAAATAATTAATACAATTAAAAATATCTTATAAAAATAAACAAAAAAAATTATATTTAACAACGAAGGTAGTATTATATTTATGGCTTAATTGCAGTTTTAGTCCCCCTATTTACACTGATTCACGAAATTAGTCCCCCTATTTTAAAAGTCGACAGTTTTGGTCTCTCCCTTTGATTTTTTAGCTAAAATATGATGACGTAAGATGTTTTAAATAACATGACATATGATACGATGATGTAGAATGATTAACACCCATGAAATTAGAATAAAACGTCGTAAAAACTTAACTTTCAACTTCGAAATTTTTTCGTATTTTTAATTTAATTAATGACATATGAATAAGTAATGGATCTAGTTTTATATCATAGAATTGTATGTCACGTCATTTAAAATATATCAAATCGTCATTTTTTAGTTTAAAAATCTGATGGAGGGACCAAAACTGTCGACTTTTAAAATAGAGGGACCAATTTCGTGAATCAGTATAAATAGAGGGACTAAAACTGCAATTAAACCAATATTTATTTATCATAAAATAAAGTAGTGTTAGGAGAGTCAACACTTGCCCCCAAAATAGCAGCACAAGCTCTTCTCTTTGGTGGACTAGCTGCTGTTTGAAAAATCTGAAAATTTTATACAACTACATACTTAAGAATTTGTGAAAAATCCAAAAGTTTTACACAATTGGAAATTTGGAAAAAAGAAGAAAAAAAATAGAAATTTCATTTTTATGAAATTTTCGAGTGTTATAAAGTGTATCGAAAATTTCAAAAAATAAAATTTTTAGTAATTATTATAAACTAGAAATTTAAATTTTTTTTTTTTAAATTTCTTGTAGTTATAATATGTTAATTTGAAAATAAAATTTTCCCGATTGAAAAATAAATACTATAAAAATATTTATTGTTACATAATTAATAATGAAGATATTTTGAGAAGTTCAAAGATACAAATTTATAATGAGGGGTATGAAGCTAATTGAGGGTACAAAATCCATTTTCCATATTGGACACCCCAATGAAGATGCAACACAAAGGATCTTAAAATGTATAATTGGACGGCCCAATCAAAACATTATGTTGACATCCACCACCAATGCCAACTCATTCGATTTCAACATAAAAGCAAATGCCATGAATGAACAAGACAATTACCCCCCCAATCATTTTATCTGTTTATGCAATTAAAGTACAAAAGTTTGTTGTTATGTAATTTAATTTAATACTTCTTTATTACACTTCTAAGGCACGTCCCAACACTAACCACCATAACTAATATTTTTCAGATCAGTTTGTCACACTTGATTCTATCAACAAGATGACCCAACAAAACAATCACATGGTGGGGTTTCTATTGCACCACTTACCTCACCAAATTATTGTGACCCCACCGTTCATTCCTAAGATGGAATCTCTTTATGTTTACACAACTTTTGGTTAACCAAATATTTAATATTGCCTCCTCAAGGAGAACAAGTAATTAAGTATTTCATCCTTATTTATAGTAAAATCTTATGACACTTTTTCACAGGTATTCAAAAAAATTGTAGTGTAATTGATGCTTTAATTTGTGTGTGACTAGTACTACTAAATTAATAAGTCTAATTTGTGTATATGAATTCAATGTTAATTTTTTATATTTTAAAACATTTGATTGTGTTAATCAAAAATATATATTTAGAAAAAAATAATAACTTTATCTAAAAATTTACAAAGAGTCGTATATTTATAGATTAACAAATGTACTAAAAGAGTTTTATAATTTGAAACAAATAGATATTATTTACATTATTTAAAAAAAAATAGTATGTAAATATAGAGGTAAACACTACTTCAAACTCTTACACATAATAGCGCGACTTCTTTAATTCAAAATAAAAAATGATGTTTTATCTAGTAATATCAACATTTATAAATTAATAAAATATTTATTATTATTAATCTATTATTATAAATTGGTCGTAATAAACATAAATAACATGTGAATATAATATAAAAATTATTTATATGCATATGTGAATATATATATATATATATATATATATATATATATAATATAATATAAATATTATATTGTATAAATTAATTATGATTTACCATCTCTATTAACATAAAAAAAAATTTATAAATATTATTCTAATATATGTATCGTAACATACTATATAATGGGTCGTCTTTATTTTTTGGTGCAGGAGAAGGAGAAGTAATAATAACACGAACAAAAAGTTGAAAACGGTTAATATATAAATTGGTCAAAAGGAAACCGATTGGAACTTTTAATTCTCACCCCTATTAGAGGGGATTAGTATGCCAGGCTACACAGCTAAAACTCATTCCTGGGCATAATTATTTCTTGCGAAAGATAGTTGTATCCCAGTCAATCTTTATTTCCCTCGTCAAATTCCTGAAAATATATAGTTAGGGTCTGAGAAACAAACACCCTCCAAATAATTTATTTTTTATAGAAAAGATGATAATCGGTATTTGTCCATAGATTTAAAGATTAGGTTAATTTTAAAGGCCTTATTTTAAATTTTTTTAAATTATTTATTTTTTAATTTTTATTTTGAAAAATAATATTTGAAAATAATATTTTTAATCTCTAAACTTTTTTTATAAAATTAAAATAAAGACTATAATTGAATAAAAAAAATTTAGAGATTAAATTTGAAATGTTAAATTTTATAGAGATTAAAAATACATCTAGCAAAAAATAATTCATCATATATTATAAAAAAAGTTTAATTGCAGTTTTAGTTTCTCTATTATTACCAATTTATGGAAATTGTCATCTATTTTAAAAGTCGACAGTTTTGGTCCCTCCCTCATATTTTTGAACTATGAAATGCGGAATTGACATATTTTTTATGAGGTAGCATACAATTATATGATATAGAAACATCTATATGCATTAATTATTTATATGTTATTAATTAAGTTAAAAATATGAAAGATTTCCAAAGTTGAAATCTAAGTTGTTACTGCGTTTTATTTCAATTTAATGGGTGTTAATCATTTTACATTATCGTATCATATGTTATATTATTTAAAACATTTTTAGTTAAAAAAATCAGAAAGAGAGACTAAAATTGTCGATTTTTATAATAGAGGGATCAATTTCATAAATCAGTAAAAATAGAAGAACTAAAATTACAATTAAATCTATAAAAAGATATTTGAGACCTTCCCCACTCATCAATCGAAGGCTCAGTACTATTAAACATATTAAACATTGTACAACTCAATAGTCAACTGGATTAGTACATACGTTGAGAAAAATGAAAAATATTAGTGATATTAAACCCGTGCTGCGATGTAACTCGAGGTTGTTTTGATTTGTTTTAATTGAAGACAAAAAAATCAATCAAAATGGTATTTATATTACATTCGTTGTTATTTGAATGTAGTATATTAGTTCTATTATTATTGAAAAATGAAACTTTACGTCAAGAGATCTTGAAAAGGAGTTGTGAACTGTGCTTCAGTCCAAATAAGAAGACGACTCGTGTTTATTTTTGTTGTTGTTAATAATGACAAGATAAGTCACCGGTCTTTGGTCAACAACATAAATGGACAACACCAAACTTAACTATAAGGAATTTAAATGCTCCCCAGTTCCAATCACATGAGATACTTGAAAAAAAATTAGTTTAAACTTTTTGATGTATTTTTAGCTTATAAATTTATACGACCAAAAAATTGTGTTTAGTAACAGTTGTTTTATCATGAATTTATACATTTTTTTCATTAGTTTATGATTATGTTTGATTAAAATTAGTGGATAGCTAATAAATATATACTTATAATATATGAATTAAGTGATAGTTGATAATTTTTAATTTATGGGTGATAGTAGATAAACTAGTTGAAATGTTAAGTAAAATTGTTGATTTAATTAACTTAAAAATATTAAATGTTATAAAAGAACATATATTTTTACACTATAGAGAAACAATTTTAATTAATAATAAAATTTATGACAATTAATGTTTAAAATATATTAAATTTAGGAATAATTTTAAATGGATTTTTAAAATTGAAAATTTATCATTTTGATATTATTTATTTATATATTATTATTAAATTAATTTTCATTTGCAAAAATTTTATTCTAAAATATATTCAACAAATATATGTCAATTCGGTAAAGTGAAATCTAACATCATGCATAGAAAAATAAATCTATAGAAATAGGTGAAAAACAATAATAATTTTATTGTGTTATTGGAAAGTATTGAAGAAAAGAGAAAGATATAGATGTGAAGAATAAATATGTGTAAATACATTAAAAAAGTATAAAGAGATAATTAAAAAATGACTTAACAAGAGAAGACATATATGGAGGGAGGAGAGAGAGACAGGGAGGAGATAAGAGAAAAAAAGAA
>JBBPBQ010020323.1:3500776-3613605 GCA_037974755.1 Cicer yamashitae | reverse complement strand
AATTATTGTATTTTAATATTCTAAAACTTATTTTAATTACGTTAAAATTTTAATCAAATGTCTCAAAAAAATTTTATTACGTAAAAGTATATTTAATTTTGAATATATCCGTTTAATTCTAATTAGGAGACTATTATTGTTTACTTTATCTTAAATATTTTAGATGAATTATATGATGAACCTCCTTTATAAATGATCGACTATATACTAATACTTAAAAATCATTATAATTGTTAAGAAAAGTTGATAATATTTTTTAAAAATAATAATTTACGATCCTTATTATCTTTACAAGTAAGATGGTCGATTTAATATAATATATATATATATATTAATTTTTTTTATTAAATCAATATCATAAGAATCAAAAAATAAAGATAAATATTAATATTTATTTTTAAAATAAAACGTATACCATCGTTAAAAGATTCTAAATATTTTTTAATTACTAATCTATAATAGATAGATATTATAATTTATGGGACAGATAATTCTGGTAGTACAGGTGTCTCCCCACGTTGTCATTTTGTGCAAACACACATAGGCTAGGCTACTCTCGTTCTTTGATACTGATGTGTACTAGTATCAAGCAGTAAGAATCAATAATTGTCAAAAAAAAAAAAAAAAAAAGTAGTGGGATCAATAAACCATCTCCCTCACTCAGAAAAGTAGAATCAACCACATAACTTTATCCCAAAGAAATGCATTAAAAACAAAACAAAATAACAAGCTTGGATAATGAAAGGTTAATATTTTGGGTGTAGTTGGTAGGATTTAGCTGCTCTGATCATCTCACTTTAAAACGGACGGTAACACATATTCAAGATTTATTATATGCATGTGCGCATTTAATAATATCATTAGTTGTTTTTTTGACTAAGTATATATTAGTTGATATATATTCCTCAAATTTTGAGAATATTTATTTATTACTCTTAAAAGAAAGGATAATTATAAAATTGATTAATGTGATATTAATTTGTAAGTAAATATATTAAGTTT
Source organism: Cicer yamashitae (assembly GCA_037974755.1). Lineage (NCBI taxonomy): Eukaryota > Viridiplantae > Streptophyta > Magnoliopsida > Fabales > Fabaceae > Cicer > Cicer yamashitae. The sequence continues at coordinate 3,612,603 of JBBPBQ010020323.1, read as the reverse complement.
TAAATTAGTACCTCAAGACTGAAATACCCTTTCAATACTCACACAAATATAAAAAGAACCAGAGAAACCTGTTCCATGAACAGTGGCATACGTTGTCTCTCACGACTCACATGATGGGTGCGGGCCCTATTTTTTTCTACGGTGCGGTTCAAAACCAAACCAGTACTATACTCTACACTCACTCCACTAACACTACACCACTCTCACATTTCTCTTAACAATATTCAGTTTTTTTATATTACTCTTCTTCTTATTTTGCTTCCATTTCATCAATCTCTCTCTCTCTCTCTCTCTCCATTCTCTTCTTCTTTTTCTCTTTGACTTCTTCCTTTCTTTCGTTGACTTTTTGTCTTAGTCTTGCAAATGGATAACCAAGATCAAAGAAGAACTCACATTCCAGGTACTACCTACTTTCCCTTTTTTATCTTTAAAGGCTCTCTTTCTGCTTATCCACATTTTTCTTCTTCTCTTTTATTTTTTTATATTATTTATTTCTCAAATTTCTTGGTTTTGGTGCTTTGGTGTTTTTCATACGAAAAGTCCTTATTTTTCTAGGTTTTGGAAACAGTGTGTTGCTTATTTTGAACTTCATTTATTTTTCTTTCTTTCTTGTTGATGTTGAAGGAAACGAGAATCATGGAGTTCATGTTTGTAACAAATGTGGATGGCCCTTTCCAAATCCACACCCTAGTGCTAAAAATAGGCGTGCTCACAAGAAGATCTGTGGAACCATTCAAGGTTACAAACTTGATCTCTCTCAGGAACAAACCCATTTCAACGCTTCAGATGATGATCACAAAACACCACCAAGTGAGTTTTCTTCTTATGGACATTACACTTTTACAATGTGCTGCATTGTTTAGTTTAACATTGCTATTGAGAAATAGTTCCAAATCAACTCATTCTAACTGATTTTGACTTAACCATACTGAATTCCAAAATAGAAGATTTGTTAATGTGTTAATATTTTTCTAGGTTTGGTTGTGCCGGGTTCAAACAATGAGAAGGGTAATGATGGAACGATGGAATTGTTAGGTTCAACCAAGTTCTCTAGGGCCATGACAATGAGATCAGAAGATGATGTGTTTTCAGATGCAGCTGCTGAATTTTCGGATACAGGAGTTAAGGATCGTTTGCAACGACAAGATAGTCTGGACTCAGGTACTGATGTAGAAAGAGTTAACAAAAAAGAACAAACGCTTTCAGATTATTCCGAGTACAAAGATTGTAGTGGTAAGAAGATGGGTTTCACATCACTACCTCCTTTTATTAAAATTTCCATGGCTTTACTTTATTTATTTTAACGTGTGTTTGGATTTTGACGAAATTATGGCAACACAGCTTTCATTTGTTGCTTTTTAAAAATCATGGTCAAGTTACATTGGGACGCGAGATCTACTATGACAACGCTGATCCAAACATAGCATTAGTTAGTCATAGGTATGGACTTGTGGCACAGTAAAGTACTTGTTGACCGGTTACTTAAAATGTTTCGAAAATGTGTTTTTGCATGATGTTTGGATACTAAGTTGGATGGTTGCAGTTTTTTTGCAAAATAGTTAATTGAGTTAATCTGTTTCATGGTAATTGGATTATAGTGTTGCCTTTACACTTCCATTTTTTGTTTTTAAAAGAATTGAATTGCTCTACTTAGTCCCGCTCAGCAAAATTTTACATTGGAATCTGGATCTATTTACATGATTCCTACATGTTGAGCTTGCCAATACAAACATGTTGCCTTATTTTGGTCAATGGAAGCTTTCCTTTTTAGAAGTGTTATTTAAGCCTCAGAGCTTTTGAATTTGTTTGTTACCTTGTTGAAAATTTAATGACTTAATGCTTAAGGGAAAGGTTTGGTACAACAACAAAATGTTGTTGGCATCTATTTTCATAGTGTCTGTTAAAATGTGGTTAGTTTTGCAACAGCCTCTCACCTCCCTTTTTTCAATGAAAACTGAATTTTATTTTTCTCTTCCAATAAATTGTTAGAACTATTGGCTGGTTGGTTGAGAAGGATATTTTCAAAATTCAAATTTATATTGATTTGGCTTTTCTCAAGTGGGAGACATGCCTTAGAGTGTGAAATGCAGAGTTATAACTACTGATTTGAAAATTAATGGAGTATACTTTAACATATCATAGTTGTGTGTATGCAAGTGCATGTAATTTGTCACAATTTCAAATTTTGACATCTCTCACATTAGGCGAGTCAAATCCAAATTATGAATATTTTGAAATTGTGCAAAGTTACATAAAATTAAGTTACTTAGGTCAACTATTTAACATTGCGAGTTGTTTGCTTCTGTAAAGTTGCATTGGAATTATGTATTGATATCAGGTAACGATTTATCAAACTGTCACTAATTTTGAATGTAAAGCATGACTTCTTGATTAATTAATTAATTATTGAGGCTGATATTTTGTATTAATTTTTAAATTTTAGTGAACTAAGAAATATCCAAATAAACACAAACTAGGATCTCTAAATATCTCCGTCCTTAATTGCTAGAGAATTCTTGTGAAACCAATTTTATGTATCTAACTTTTTTTCTCAAACATTCCTACTTCTTTGTTGCAAGCACATTCAAATTGAAACAAGAAAATGAGAGTTTCCATTTGTTTAAAACTTTTGGAAGTATATTGATTCAAATATCCAGAATAGCAGTAGTATATGCCTTAAATGCCAAAAGTATTTTTATGATGAAGCACAGATAACTACACATTTATTTCATGAAAATCTACCAATATTGAATAGCCAATTTTTTTGTTTTTTTTTTTTATCTCTCTCACTCCAAGATTTGTTTCTTATCTGTGGTTTTATTGTGTCTGATATTTGTTTCGCAGCTGCAGATATGAGTCCATTAATTGTCAACTCGAGCAATGACTGCCAAATTGAAAATCCTGAAATTCTGCAAAATGAAAATGTTGAAGCAGGAAATATAGTCGGGTTGCAAGGTCAATTGTCAGGCTCCTCCTCTGTGGATCCATTAACAAGTTCAGTTGCAGATTTGAATACCGAAGAACTGTGTATTGTGCACGGTGATGGCTTTTCTGGTTTGTCAAGCGATGAGGTAAAATCAGAAAGAGACGTGGTTGAAATTGTGGAGTCAACTGATGACATTGTAGGCGAAACATGTGAAGGAGCTTCTGAAATAGTAGTTTGTAATTCAGTTTTCTTGGATCATGAAGTTGGTAATGGAGATGGTAATCCGGAGGAAAAGAAGGGATCTGAGTTCCTTACTTTGCTGTCCCAAAATGAACTTCCTCTAGAAGTAAACTCGTCTATAATCACAAATGAGGCTCAGGAAGAATCTGCATGTGCGGTACAGTTCACGACTTGTAGAGATGTTGAGGTTTTGCAGGAAAAGGAAGACATGAATGTTAATATTTCTTCAGATATGCATGTTATAGGTAGTAACACGGAGACTGAAGACATGCTTGCTGAAGATTTCTCTGATGCTTCTGTTGTCGAGCTCGCAACTGAAACTTATCAAAGATCACATGAAATTGGAGCGTCTATGAAAACTGAGATGAATGAAAATCATTTTTCTGCTCAACCTGAAGGTAGTTTAATAGTCACATCAAATGAGAGTCAGAAGGAGGCGTCCATTGGGTCTGCGAGAACAATCAACAATATAAGTCATCATGTGAAAACCACAACTGAAATAAATGATGTATCTGTAGATGGAAGGGATGTTGGAGCTAATGTGGAAAATGACACTGAAATTATATCGAAAGATTTTCAACCTAGTGACCTCTTTCAATCAGAAGTTGAGCAATCAAATGACTTACGTAAGAATAATAGTGATGATGCCAGTGAAACGGGTAAAATTGAACGTGATATAACCGACGCTCAATGTAAAGAAATGCCTAAGTCTGCGAGCAGTGATTTTGAAAGTCCGGTTATTTCAGATGTTGTAGTTGATGGGCCTGCAAGAAAATCCAATGGCACAAATATAGATCCAGTATCAGCCATAATTGAAGATGAAATCAATAGCAATATTAAATTATATGAAGAATGTAAAACATCCGCTGGTACTGCTGCTGATTCACATGAAACACGAGAGGCACAGCTATTAGTGAAGTCTACAGAAGACCTTGCCGGCAAACACACATCACATTCTTCTACTAATACTGAGACTTCTGCTCAACATGATTCTGCTTTTGAAGATAATTCGGGTGGAGAGCCTGGTGGAAAAGTGTCTAGAATTACTGATGTGCCACTACCTTTTGAAGATCAAAGCATTAGTAACTTGGTTAAACCAAGTTCACTCGGAAATGATGCTTCAGTTGAATCTGGTAGCCAGCGTGACAGTTTGGACGGCAACTGGGGATCTGGTTCAGGTATGTACACCATCGTTTGGTTTTTGCAATGCCAATGCAATGGTTTATTCCCGATAAAAACCTGCAAAATTTTATCTGTTATCCATTAATCATTTTGTGTTTTTTTCTCTTCATGTATAATTGATTATGTGTCCGTGCGTTTTTCATTATACGAAGGTGGAGTGAAAAGTGGATCCATCTCTTTCTTTCCTTGCTGCCTTGCATTATTATTTATATATAGCACTAAAGCAAAAAGAATTTAATGATTTTTTTTTTCTTCGCTATCCTTTAAACAGTTTTCTCGACACTATGTGATGCACCAGCTGTTATTGATGCCAAAACTTTACCATCCACTGGCTCGCTGGCATCAACAGAAGCAGGTAACTCAAACTTGAACCTCCCGCAGGCTGCACCTGCTGATAGACAGCTGTCTGGAAAATCAGAAACATTTGAGCTGCCATCTTTCACAACATTGGTTGAATCTATCCATGTGGCTACTAGTCCTAAAGGTGCCACTGCTTCTGAAGTCCATAACCCGCAACAGTCAAATTCGACTTCACAAGCCGGTTGGTTCCCTACACTGAATCAAGTTATCAACGAGCCTCAAAGGAAAATGAAGAACGAAGAAGTAACTGCCAAGGTAACAAACTGGAGCAGCGGTAAAGAGCACACACCTCTGAAGAGTCTCTTGGGTGAGGCCATTAATAGCAACAATCCGAAATCACTGAAAATGGAAGAAAATAATGGTTCTGGATTGACAACTGTTAACTCAATTCTCGGTCCCGAGTCGCCTTCAGGTCAAGTGATGAAAGGAGAGGCTGCAAATGAGTGGAACTCACCAGCAAGATATCCTGCAAACATCAAGAGAGAAAAAAGGAAGTTGAAGAGTAGACCATTTTGGATACAATTGGTTTGTTGCACAACGGTGGATCCTCAGAGAAGGTAGAAGAAGAATAGAAGATTGTTATTTACTATTGACATGCTAGTATTTGCTCTCTATTGTTTTTTAGTTTATCTGTCATAGATTTTAGGTTCATATTTTAATGTGTCCCATATTTTTCTTGCCAAGCTTCCTAGGAGTTTACTATGTATATGTTGACCATCTTTAGTTTTTATTTTTATCAAGTGGGATCTAAATTTGGTCTTAATTTGTGTAATGTGTCATCTTAATTTGGTCTTAGACTCTTTGGAATTTGGAATTGGATGACAAGATGTAGGGTGTAGACATGAACTACTAATGTTGCGTATGGAATGCATTTTTCCATCAAAATTAATTTAATAGTATGAATTTAGTTTAATTTGATAAATATTTGTATTTAAAATTAATCTAATTCAATAATTAAAATCAACTCACTTATTAACAACGTTATCAATTGAAAATTAATTGGAAATTGAATTCAAGCGTGCATGTTTACAGCTCGAAATCAAACATGCATATAAATGTATTTGCGGCTACAATCCAAATGCTCTGATGGTGAACACACCTACCTACACAGGAATGTACATATGTTGAGACTAGAAATTCTGTATATCTTCTAGAGCCGATCAAATAACAATTGGATCAAGTTCAATTCTGATGGTACTTACAAGAGTTCTGTATCACTTAATGGTTGAGAGTGACTCCAAATTCTTTATAGATATGTTTTGTCAAGAGTAAGTGGATGATTATATTTTTCCAACCTTAGTTTCTAGAATAAAAAAGATTATTGGTGAGATTGACATGTCAAATTTAACCATACATGATGTGAAAGAAATCGTTGTGTAGATTGACTAGTCAATTATAGTCTTACATTAAATAACATTAAACTATTCGTTTTCCCTGTTCTTCAGTTGTATGAATTGAAGATCATTTTAATTGATGATAATTTTGGAATCTCCTTTTCTAGAATTATTAAAATTGTTTGTTAATTGTTTTTGATCTTTTTTCTCTAGATCTTTAGGCCATTTTTTGTATAAAAAAATAATCAATAAACAAAAAAAAAATAACAAAAGAGGTTGGAATTTTGTTCAAATAACACGATTACATAAAAAAAAAAATAAAAAAAATGTAATACTAAAATTTTAAAGACTAAAGTTGGATAGCATATAAAGTCATAAAAGTATTATCTCACGAAAGAAATCATGTTTATTTATTACTTATTACTTAAATTACTCAAACAATAGATTAAAAATAAACCTAAATCAACACACATCAATCCCAAAACCCCTCTCTCCGACGACAACGCACGCCGCATAATCAAAGGTAAAGCTCAATATCTGAGCTTTCTACGGCGGAACCAAGGTCCCAAAGCTCAAACCCCTAAATGGATTAAGAGAACACCTGAACAGATGGTTCAGTACTTGCAGGATGATCGCACTGGCCACTTGTATGGGAAGCACGTCATTGCTGCTATTAAGAAAGTTCGTGCTCTTTCTCAGAATGGTTATGGCTTCCCTTTTCGATTCATAATGCCTTAATTTTCCTGCTTTCAAATTCAAATATAACATTCCCACTCTTTCATTTCAACCCTAAAAACTCTTAAACCCCTTTTCTTTTCATCTCTTATTACTCATATTGATATTGATTATTATTCATGCAATGCATACGTTCTCTTCCTTTTTATTCTCCTTTCAATAACTCACTTCATCCCTTTCTCTTTTCATTTTCTACTGCTTCTTTATCAACCCCGAATCAAACCACTATTCTTCACGATTTCCTCAATTCCAATTTCAATTTCCCCAAATCTCAATCCCTTCATATCTCTAAACGCATTTCATCTCACTCCCTCCCTCAAAAGCCCTTATCCGTCCTCAACTTTTTCAAACAAATTGGATTCTCCGAATCTCAGATTCACTCCATCATTCGTCAGAGAGCTCAAATACTCTTCTCAGATGTTCATAAAACCCTAAAACCTAAAATTCACCTCTTTCAACAATTGGGTTTCCAAGGTTCGGTGTTACGCGATTTCATTTCCAAAAATCCCACCATTTTGACTGCTAGTTTGAACAAAACATTGGTACCCTCCATCGAAGCCATTCGAAAAATTGTTTGCAATGACAAAGATCTTATTCATGTTTTGTGCAAATGTGGTTGGATACTCCCGAAGTACCAACTTTTTGTTGCCAACGTCGCTTTCCTAGAGAGATGGGGAATTTTTGGTGATCAGCTTTTGATTCTACTCAAACGACAGTCGAGACTTTTGACTGCCACACAATCTTCTATTAGGAACTATGTTTTGCAAGCTTTAGACTTGGGTTTCAAGGAAAATTCAAGAATGTTGGTTCACGCGCTTCATACCATATGTGGTTTGAGTCCTAAAACATTTAGGAGAAAGATGGATTTCATTCAGGGTTTCGGATTTTCTAAAGATGAGAGCTTGCAAATGTTTAGAAAGACTCCAGCTTTGCTTAGGACATCGGAGAAGAAATTAAAGCTTGGAATGGAATTCTTCTTGCAGACAGTAATGCTGCCAAAGTCAGTGTTGGTTCAACGGCCTGTGCTTTTGATGTATAGCATCGAGGATCGAGTGTTTCCTCGGTATAGAGTTTTTCAGCTTTTGAAATCACAAAACCTATGTAAGAAGATTCCAAGCTTTATTCATGTGTTATGTTTGTCTGAGGACATGTTCTTGGACAAGTATATATCAAGGTTTAAAGAAAATGCAGAGCCATTGTTGATAGCATACGAGGGGCACTATCAAGAAGCATGATAACGATTTCTTGATGATGCTGTATTTTGCACACTTCTTTACATGAAGCATTAGGCAATTTTGGGGATCGCAACTTTGTTGGTACTTATGATTTCCAATTGCTATGATATACAGATTTTGATGGTAACAATTCCTTCTTACGTAGCTAGTATCTTCTATATTTTAATTTTGTTCTATGCATATGAGTTTGCAAAACCAATAAGCCATTGTCAAATATATTTCAAAAAAAGTTTATTTGAAATAGGTAATATTTTGTTGCTTTGTCTACAGTGTTTGTTTATACTTTAAGTAAACGGGATGACACTGCTTTTTATACGTTGGATGGAGTTTGTAATAGAAGCAATTCTACAGATTAAAAAGGGACAATTCTGAAATGTTTGCATATGGCCATAAAGGCCTTTTACCAACAATGAAGTTATTTGAGTTTTAGTAGTCTTTTAACCATTGCAGTATATGGCAAGGTACCCCAAAACAAAAGTATTATCGGTAGTTTGTTGAACTAATTTCATTCAGATTTGAAATTTCATTGGGTTAACTCTCTTTTCTATAACTACAATTAGAAATATAAAAATAAATATGATTGTATACATTTTGTCAAACATGTGGTACAAATGATTCTGGTGGTTGAGTTTATTTTTGGAAAAATATACAAGTGACAAAAATTGGCGAAATAAAAGAAAGACTTTTAATTCCAATGATTTGGTTTGAATTTGCGTCTTCTAAAGTGAAAAGTTGGTAAAATGTAATGCTATTCCAAAGAGACATTTTTCCAACCTTGAGTTGAGTATCATTCCTTTATCCTAATTATTATTATTTTTTTTTATTTTTTTATTTTTTTTATTTTTTATAAAAATAAGAAGACTTTTGATTAGGAAATAAAAGTATAGACTCAGAATTACTTTTCCAAATTTGAAGGCCTAAAATATTTAATTTTACGATATCATTTCTATATAATTTTTTATACCGCGAACTTTACTATGTTGTATGAATTTGAGTTTGATTTTTAACAATAGTTAAAATTTTCTTTTATTACTTGGTATTCATTTTATAAAAATTTACACGTAAATATATAAAAAAGCAAATGAAATCTCAATCTTAGTTTTAAAGTTCAATTGCAGTTTTTGTCCTGTTATTTTCACCAATTCACATAATCGATCATTCTATTTTAAAATCTGATAATTTTAGTAATTTATTTTGATTTTTGAATTAAAAAAATAACGATTTGTTATATTTTAAATGATGTGTCATATGATAAGATTGATTCTTGTTTTTTCATTCAATTAGATTGTATCCAAAGATACCACAACGACATTGCTGAGTTACACTGTTTACTTGGAGAAGACCATTCATCAGGTGTCTCAGAAAATGTTCTTAAATTGTTAGCTAAATCAGTAAAGATATTGTCTTCAGCCAATAGTTTGATTCTTCGTCGTTCTACAACTATTAACAATGAATATTTATTAGCAACCCAACAACACAAACTCGGCTGCCAATTCCAATCCCAGATCAACTTTGTACAAGTGTTGATGTAAATCTCAAAGTTGTTCTTGAATGCGATGATAAAGATAATTGTAGAATGTTTCTTTTTTATGATAACTTCAGAAGAGTTTTGGTCTTCTTATTTAGATTGCAAAGTTTATGCAACTAAGGAAGGTGTTTTGAAGGAAAAGGAAACAAGCTTTTTTACAGGTAGTAGGAGCTTGAAATTTGACACACCAGTGTTTCACAATGGAGCTGTTCATTTCATCTCAGATTGTTTTCCTCATTTGATAAAAGATAGTCCGTATTTTAGACCTTATATCATGGCATACAATTTCGAGGATGGAATAACAACAATGTTGAGGGTGTCAAAAGAAGCAAAAAGAGACTCTCACGATCACAATTGTAAAATAAGAATATTTAAATTTGAAAAAGTCAACAGTTCAAGTAATCAATCCATTTGTTTAGTTAAACTAAGAAAATGTGTGTTTACTATATGGTTTTGACCAAGTATGTGTGGAAAAGGATATTAAAAGTAAGGGTGAAAGCAATGGGATTGATGGAGAAAAATCCTATTGTTAGAGGTTTTAGTGTTTTGAATGGTGATCATCTTTTGGTCTTTGCCACATATAGGAAGGTTTATGGCTATGGCTTGAATTTTACTAATGGAAAGGATATGAAAATTGAGGAAATATGTGAGCATGGATGTGAATCATGGGTTTGCTTTACTTCTTACTCAAACACATTGCGCACGTGCGGTGCAGATGATGTTATAACTTTGTTGCTTCATTAACTCAACTCAGACGAACAACCACAAACTTTTTAAGAAGAAATGTTATAATTCCCTTCATTGCTATGTTTTATATTTATAGTATAAGTGTTTTTTTTAATTTTTTTTTTAACTCTAAAAAACAATAGCTGATCATGCAACTATTTTCTTTACGAATGGAATAAATTGTCATTTATAAAATATTTTGTTTAATTTGATTATGCAACTATTTTCTTTTCTTATAATACGTTAAGCAATCATATCCAATTTTCATATGTATAACAAAAGGCATAACGTATTAATTCCTAAATAAAATAGCATAACATATTGTTAAATTTAGTTTCAATTTGTTAGATTGTGTATATGTTTCAAAAGTCACAACATGTAATGTAACATTAGATTATACTACAAAATTTTTGATTGAAGGCCTAGCAAACAAAAAAAACATGTTTTTTTTAATTAAAAAATATGTGATTTTATGTTATGTACATGCTATTTTATTAAAGATATTTCCTATCTTTCCTTTTTTATTTTTGGGTACCTGAATCTATCTTTCCTTTATTGGTGGTAGGTTCCGTCTATATAGCAGCATATACGATAATATTCGGTTATAATTGCAACATATAATATAGAATTTCATTTCAACTAAATTCGATTGAATAAAAGAAACGATTTTTTTAATTAACGTTTTTTTTTTCTCCAAAAAAAAGAAAACAATTTTTTAAGTTATTATTAGTGGCATCAAAATAAAGAAATATTCAACATTCAGTTACACTCCCGCGGACAAATAACAAACAACTCCTTTACGGTTGGATCTTGAATGACATTTGAAGAAATTCCGAATTTCGCATATTTATTTTAAAATATTTGTATAAACTAATAATTATAATCTATGGTTCAATTAAAAAAAGTTAATTATAATGTATGGTGATTATGACAATAAATAAAATAAAACTGAAGAGGATTCTGGAACTATCATCACAGCTTTGAATAACAGAACTTTCTAGACAGAGACTCTCGTTTCGCTCCTTTTATATATACACACGCGCGTTCACGTAATGCATTTTCATTCAACAATTGCATAATCATCAATTGAATCAATTAGAAGAATCTTTTATCTTGCTTGTTTTTGGCGATGGAAGAGGATTTCGAGTTCCCAACATCTGGTGGCATGGAAATGCCAGAAGAAGATGAGATTGAGAGTCCGATCCACAAGGTTGGCGAAGAGAAGGAGATTGGGAAGAATGGACTGAAGAAGAAGCTTGTTAAGGAAGGTGAAGGTTGGGAAACTCCTAATACTGGAGATCAAGTTGAAGGTATATTATTCAATCAAATTCAAATTATGTTTATGTTAATGAATTGGATTAGAACTGTAACATGATTCATTTGTTTTTTCTTTTTTTAATTTTTGCAGTGCATTATACTGGAACTTTGCTTGATGGAACCATATTTGATTCTAGTCGTGATAGGGATACCACTTTCAAGTTTAAGCTTGGTCAAGGTAATATTTATTGATAATTTTTGTTTTGAGGTGTAAAATGATAAATATTCAATTTTTTAATCATGTTGCCTTTGAGTTTTGAGGATGAAATGAATTATAAAATAATAGTAATATAGGATCATATTAAAATAGTAGTAGCTTTTATTTTTCATTTTGTATATCCACTGTGGATTTGGGTTCTCTGCTGCATAGTTATCAATATCTTACTATATATAGGAGTCATATATCGATTCAATAAAATATTGAACTTAATTGAGATAGATCTCTAATGTGTACCTATTTTGTGCATAAATTCTATATTGAATCTAAATTCATTATGATGAATCACGATTCAATGTCATAAATCGTGACACTTTTTTGTCACCTATGCATTTTACTAGCCACTTTTCATTTATCACTTTATTTATGACTTGAGTTATTTTGAGTTTAATATATAATGTTGTATAAGCTTATAGCTTATAATTTTGCTATGTCACTTATTCTTACTTAAAAAAATATTATATGTTTATCGGTAATATATCTTGCAATTCATAATAAGATTCAATTTTGCTGAGGAAAAAAATGTGATTTATTATTTAGAAAATAGGTTTTTCGATTCACGATTTGAATCTTGATTTGATAATCATGTTCTGAAGTAATACAATGGTGATTTTGGATAGCTTGAATTCTGAGATGTACTTTTAAGCCGACTTGATGAAGTCGGTAGTTTGATCTTCATTCAATGATTGAGATCTCTCAGTTTCATCAATAAGCTCCAGTTAATTTCTACAATGTTATTGTTTTTGCAAATGCAGGGCAAGTGATCCAAGGGTGGGATGAAGGTATCAAAACCATGAAGAAGGGTGAAAATGCCATTTTCACAGTACCCCCAGAATTGGCTTATGGAGAGTCGGGATCTCCTCCCACTATTCCTCCAAACGCAACTCTTCAGTTTGATGTCGAGTTGTTGTCTTGGACAAGTGTCAAAGACATTTCCAAGGATGGTGGAATATTGAAGAACATAATAACTGAAGGGGAGAAATGGGACAATCCTAAGGACCTAGATGAAGTATTTGGTACACAACTCAATCTATTATCCTCTTTGAGATAGAGATTCACCTATATAGTAACATTGATCATTACTGTCTCACTTTCTGTGCTTTTATCCTTTCTGCAGTTAAGTATGAAGCTCGTCTTGAAGATGGGGCAATTATTTCAAAATCTGACGGGGTGGAGTTCACTGTTGAAGAGGGTTAGTCTCATACTTCAAAGTTCAAACCTTCAAATTTAGCAATTGTGTTCTGATTGCAGGTAATTGATTATGATGTATATGTCTTTGATACAGGATATTTTTGTCCTGCTTTGGCTAAGGCTGTAAAAACAATGAAGAAGGGAGAGAAAGTTCTCTTGAATGTTAAGCCACAATGTGAGTCAAACTTTTGTTATTATTTTAGAATTATGTAAATACATGTTTTGTTTGTGCAAGTATATTGAATTTTTTATGTTTTGCAGATGCATTTGGTGAGAATGGGAAACCTTCATCAGGAGATGACGGGGCCGTACCTCCAAATGCTTCGCTCCAAATAGATCTTGAGTTAGTCTCGTGGAAGACTGTATCTGACATTACCAAGGATAGGAAGGTCCTTAAGAAGACGTTGAAGGAAGGAGAGGGATATGAACGACCTAATGATGGAGCTGTTGTTCAGGGTACAGTTTTGCTAACAAAAGCTTTTCAAAGTTTTTGTGCTTTCTAATTTCTATGTTTCCTAGTAATAATACTTTGGACTGTAGTATTGAAAAGATGCATTATTTCCATTGATTCAGTGAAACTTATTGGGAAGCTGCAAGACGGAACAGTCTTCCTTAAGAAAGGTCATGATGATGATCAGCCATTTGAATTCAGAATTGATGAAGGTACTTTAAACAATGGTTTTAATTTTAACTTCTTGACTCTTAAATTAGGCTACTGTAGTAACCCGCTTCATCTTTTCCAAAATAAACTTAATTTGTATCTTCTATGCCCTGTGTAGAGCAAGTTATTGATGGACTTGATAGAGCTGTGAAGAACATGAAGAAAGGGGAAACTGCATTGGTGATCATACAGCCTGAGTATGCTTTTGGTCCATCTAGGTCCCCTCAGGAATTGGCTACAGTTCCTCCCAATTCCACCCTTTACTATGAAGTTGAGCTTATTTCTTTTGTAAAGGTGAGAAAATTGTATCTACATTTTCTTTAGGTCTTGTAGTTTTGACAAGGTTGGAAGATATACTTAATTTCTCTAACGCGGGGTGCAGGAAAAGGAATCGTGGGATCTGAATACTCAAGAGAAGATTGAGGCGGCTGGAAAGAAAAAGGAAGAGGGGAATGCATTGTTCAAAGCCGGTAAACATGAAAGAGCATCAAACAGATACGAGAAGGTAGTTCTGCAAAAACCAAAAGATCCCCGATTACTAGGTAAATTATAGATATGTTGTGATAAAAAGTTAGCTAACATTAAATGATCTTTCTTTTTCTGAGTGACAGGCCATAAGGTATATTGAGTATGATTCCTCCTTCAGTGATGAGGAGAAACAGCAGGCCAAAACATTGAAAATTACATGCAATCTTAACAACGCGGCCTGTAAGTTGAAACTCAAGGACTACAAACAGGCAGAGAAGTTGTGCACAAAGGTTAGTTTATAAAATTTATGATTCTGCTTAATTTTGTTTGTTATATTTCTTTAGTTGAATTCTAATGGAAATGAAGTAAAATCACCTTTTGAGAGTTTTGTTTAACTCTGCAGGTGTTAGAGCTTGATAGTAGGAATGTAAAAGCACTATACCGGAGGGCACAAGCATATATTCATCTTGTTGACTTGGATTTGGCTGAAATGGATATCAAGAAAGCCCTTGAAATTGATCCAGATAACAGGTATGCTCTTGGTCTCATGTATGATCCTCGATTTTTTTGTGCAAAAAATTATGCACCTTTCTCTAAAGGGACGACTCTGAAGAAACTGTCCCAGTTCAAAATTTTGTTTGTTTTATTTTAATCTTTATTGGATGGATGTTTGCAGGGATGTTAAGATTGAGTACAAAATTCTGAAGGACAGAGTGAGAGAATACAACAAGAAGGATGCACAATTTTACGGCAACATATTTGCCAAAATGAATAAAGTAGAACAGGCAAGAACTGCAGCAGCAAAGCAGGAATCTGCACCGATGGCTGTAGATAGTAAAGCTTAAATTAGGAGCTAACAATTACTGTCTGAATCCATCTTTGCACAATAGCATGATATTGCAATTGTTGAGTGGTCTTGTCTATTCATGATCCTACAACAATCGTTTGTTAACATATGTGTGATGTGAATAATGATTATGGACTCCATTGTCACCCCAAGTCATGTAGAATGATGATTAATAAGAACCTTAGAGGTTGCGCACTTTGCTCTGGGATTGCAGGAGATTATCTGTTTATCTTCTGTAATAGTTCTTATTTTCAGTAAATAATATCATTTTCAGTTCTCTGTTAATTTGGGTTCCTATCATAATTTCAATGAATATATAAATCTATACATTGTATAATTTATGGTCTGTCACCGGAATTTTCAGTTTCTATTATAAAACTCTTGCAGTACACCCACTCAAATCAAACGGAACAAAGGGTACAATGTAATAGTACTCTTGCAGTGCCCACTCATATACAACTTAGAGCAAGAATCAGATATAATCTGCAACTTGAATTCATTTATGATTCTATACATTATTTGAAGCGAAGTGTAAACTCAAACATGGGGAAAATTCATGTACCTAGAAAAAGCTGAGGCCAAACAGATCAACCCTAAATGTCACAAGTCACCTTACTAAACACTCTCCTGTGATGATAGTTGCACATGTTTCACCTTGGTTCAACTTTCCTTTAGTTGGGACTTGGGAGGTATTGAGTATAAATTATAAAGATTTTCTTGGCATATACAGAATTCATTGACTCAATACATTCCAACGGAAATGGACAGGGTCCTCATCATTAGCCGCAGAAAAGTACATTTTGAGCTAAGAGTTCAAATTGTTCAATCATCATTGTCAGCAGTATATGCAACTATAATCAGGGTTTTATCATCACCATTACCAGGTTGATTAAGCTATACACAAGCTCCATGTCATAGCCAATTCTTCTCTGTTACCATTCTCACACATATTTCTGAAGTAGTTTATATCTCAAGTAACTTTCACTCTCTCTGCCGATCCAACTTCAAGTTTCCTGAGGAAAGGGATCCTCATCTTGTTCATTGAACTCAATATTTCTTTAGCCTTGCTTTCCATTCCTGCAGATTTGTATAAATGCACTGCTACACTCATGACGAACCTGTCCCCTTTTGTTGACTTGCATATACCTTCAAAAAAGTTGATTCCTTCTCCCACACGTCCATATTTCAGGTAACCTTTCAGAATTGTTCGGTAACATATGAGATCGGGAATTAAACCAAAAGTTGATATTCCCTTGTATACTCTCTTGGCTTCATCAATCAGCCCATCTTTTATGAATGCAGAGAGCAGAATATTAAAATGGGCACAGGATGGTGAAATTCCCTTGCTCGGCATAGCATGTATGGTTTCCTCAGCTTTGGAGTAATTTAGGCTATCTGTATATGCTCGGACTAGTGAAAGATACGTGGAAGAGTCGGGCAAACAACCTTCTCTCTGCATGGCCTTGAAAAGTTTCTCTACTTCATGATGAACTCCGGCATTTGCATATACATAGATCATAATATTATAGCTGACCTGTAATCCCCAGCAAATACAAAGAATTAGCACTAACTCTGTAAAACGGTCATTATTAAAAAATCACAAACTATAAAAAGCACAAATATAAAATATGCTTTGCAGTTTAATGTTGGAAGTGTTATTTTACAGAACAAGTAAGCTATATTCACTGCATCTGACTGCAACACATATTCCTAAATGCACTACAAAATTGGATATTTTTTCTCTTTTAAAAAAAAAGATAATTTCTCGAGCAAAGCTAAGTGTAACACCCCAACTTTCTTTGTGTAAACTATTATCAATATGTCCTTATTATTATGACTATTGTTATTATTAGAATTAAATAAATGCAATAATTCCTTATAAAATCGCATGTAATGATAATTTAGTGATAATATAACCTATTGGGAATTTGAATGGTAAATGTTTAAACTTTAATGTTTTTTTTTATGCTATTTAGGATCATTTTCATAGTTAGTAGAATAATTATAATAATAAGAATTATGCCATGTATGATTTATGATAAGGTATAATTAATTTGCATAAGTAGAATTTTGAGTGAGTAGTAACTACTAAAATATTGTTGAGGGCTTAATAGAGGGTGCAACCCACGTAGGAGTGGTGTGCCTATCAATCTTCCAATAAATAAATTAAAAGAAAATAGAAATAGAAATAGTAAGGAAAGAAGAGAGAAAAGCGGAAAGAAGGGAAAAGAGGAAAGAAGAAGAGGGAAAAAAAAACAAAGAGAAGACAAGAGAAAAAACATTAACTTCATTACATGTCCTTCTCAAGCTCCCTCATTCCATCATGTCATCATATAGACAACTCCACACCTATACTAGAGTAAAAAAGGACCAAGAGGAGAGTGAAATGAGAAATTATGAGAAAGAAGAAAAGGAAAGCTAGGGTTTCAATATAGGAGAAGAAATTTAGAGTTCTTGCATGTTGAGAAGGAAGATGGAAACTTGAAGAGGAGTTAAGATTTCACTTCTAGGAGAAGGAATTAGAATCAAACTTTGGGGTCTCAAATCTCTTCTTAAGGTAACATAGAAAACCCTCTTAAAACCTCTCTTATGTGTGCTTAGAAATCTTAATTGATGTTGCTAATGACTATTTATGATTTGCATGTTTAGGTATTAAGATGATCCTATTTAATTTAGTATCAATGTTTATTAAGAGTGCATGTTAGGTGTTTGTATTAATTACTATGAAGAATTGTTGTTTTATTATGATTGTTGAGTGTTGTGTTTGGGATGGTGATGAGATGATAATTGTTTAGTATTTGTAATTAGTTAGTTTTTGCTGAATTTTGAATGCATTTTACTTAGTTGAGCATATGAACTTGAGAATATAAAGTTTGAAATGAAAATAGTATAATGTTGTCTCTGAACCCGTATAGGTATACCTTCGATGTTTTATTCATAACTTTCTCCATAGATAGTGTTTTGAGTTGATTTATGTCTCATTAGAAACTAGACTTAATTATATTTATAAACTAGACATCTTAAGTTTTCCAAAATGTTATCGTTTATTCAAATCAAACATCGTTTGATATTTTAATTAAATTACCAAAGTTATAGTGTTTTCTGCAGAAAAATATTATAACGTAGCTAAGTTAAGATGAGTATAACATCAGCAATATGAATCGGTTTTGAGTGAAATCAATTGGACTGAAAAGCTTATTCCTATTACGTTGTTATTGTAAATTTTTATAAGTTTATATTAAATTTACAAATTTTCGTGATTTTATGAAGTAGACTGTTCTGTATTATGAGTTTCTCTACATTAGTCATCTTGAAATAAATCTATATCTTGAGCTAGGAAACTCGTTTTTGAGTGGAACCAATTGCGTTTGAAAACTTAAATATAACACTCTTTTCCTAGAAATTTGATGCTAATACATGGTGTGTGTGTGTGTGTATATATATACTCATATGAATTCTATGTTAAGCGCATATTCAATTGATTACTCATATGTTATCATTAGATATGTATTGTATTATTATCATAGCTATATATATATATATATATAGGGTTCATTCTAGCTAAATGAATTCTCCGTCTATATACGATAGGAGCGAGGACGAGGGTAAATGGGACACCACTTACGGACTTAATTATATCCAATCTTACCAAAAGAGGTTATTCAAGTAGAGGGCATTGGGTGAAACCAATGTAGTCTTTATGATATACTTGTTATGTTGAGTTTAAGTCATTAGATTACTCATGTTTAGTGGCTTAAAGTGTTTGAAAGATTTGAGACTAGAGGTAGAAGAGGTATTTGAATATAGCTTACGTAGAAATAGTATTATATTAAATTGAAGTATAGTTTGCCGAGACGACTTTCCATGCTTAGCACACCGGCATGACTGGGAAACTTAAATAATTGTTTTTATTAAATCTATGTTACTGAGTTTTATGCTCACTATGTTGAGGGTGATGTTTTCCAAGTAACAGGTAAACGTTGAAAGTCTGAAGAGTATCCGGATTTGCTCACCAGTCCTTCAATGTCATGAGTCAGAGTCGGACGTCTTGAGTCTAGATTAGAGTCATAGTTTAATTAAGTCTCACTTGAAAGTTGTTCTAAAGTTTGTAAGTATTTAGATATTTATGAATTAAAAATTTACAAAGGAATTTCTATTTATTTGCAAGCATTTAGATATTTATGAATTAAAAATTTCAGTTTCATCTACATTGTGTACATTTTTTTTTTTTTATTCATGTTAAAAATTAGGCGTTACACTAAGTGATCTGTTGAGATAACTTGGGCCGCAACATATACTTAAGTCTTGTGAAAATATAGTTAAGAAATTTTAAACTTTACCTTTCCAGGTTTAATCCCTTCTTCCTGCAATTTACTAAACAACTGTGAAGCTTCATGTATCATACCTACAAAATTAATAATTATGAGTTTGATTGGGACACTGTAACTAGAATACCGATCATGAGAAAGTAAATGAACTAATCACCAATCATCATGTGCTAATCACATTATATATGCACTCTCCATTGCATGGAAATCATGTTGGATACAATGAAAAATTATGCAGGTAAAAACATGTATCAATGGAATTTTCACATGCAATATTGCATCTAGAATTATCAAAATTTCAACTAAGGTAAAGTGGTCCAGTACCAGCTTTCCCATAGTAGCCTATCAAATTCATGTATGCTTTTTCATCCAAAGGTACACCCGACGAGCGAGCTTTGTTGAACATCTCCACAGCTCTATCCAACTTATGATCTTTTCCATAGACACTGCATAAGCAGTTCAACATTGGTCCAAAAATTAGCAGCCAAAAGAAAAAGATGAAATCTTTTTATCAGTGGAAGACAGCTTATAAAAGCTACAACCTTATCATAGTGTTATATGTTTGAATAGATGGAGTGACGCCGTAGGAACACATGCGCTCAAAAATACTAGATGCAAAATGCAATTTGCCTGCAACAAAGAATAAACTGTATTAGCAAGCCCTTCGCAAAAAAAGAAAAAAACTGTATTAGCGAGCTTGCTGTTTTAATTTTATCTTTTCTATGCAAGTAGGATGCTTGAATATCAACCTGCTTCAAGCATGGATTTGATAAAGGTATTGTAAGCCACAGTATCAAGTTTCAAGTTTTCATCAAGGCACCGGGAGATAATATTCTCGGCCTCCTGATATTTCCCTGAAAAGAATTGCACCTATATTATTAGTTAAACGCTAAATAACTGTATGCTGAAAAGAACATCAATAAATAATAATTGACGTTCCTGAAACTTCCTGATTTTTAAAAACTCAGAGCAATATGTTTTTACAAACAATTCTAGGTTATCAAACAGACACCCTCGTCAATAAATCTAATACTCATGCACCAGGCACAATAGAATGCTAGCATTCTGATAGAAATTGATACCAAACATAGAAATTTAAGAGTAATAACTGTTTTTTACTTAATAATTTCTGGAGAAAGGTTCTCAAATCAGAGATATAGTCACACGATTACACAAATTGGTAAAACAGAAAGTTATCGAGAGAATTCTGATACAAGGGACTCGGTTATACAATTCGTTTCTCCAAGAAGAGAGCTTGGTCTAACCCTCCCATAACCACTCAATAACTACATTCCCCTTTCCTTTCTCTATTTATTTCTAAAAATAAACACACATAACTGACAATAACATAACTAACAATTAATAAAAACATAACTGATCATGACTACATAATTGCCATAGTTTATTTCAGCCCTCTCCTCTTATATTGTTCTCTAATAAGAGGTCTAAGACATTCCCCTTAATCACGTGAAACGTGTGGCGGATTAGCAATAAAAGAAGCCATTTCAATTTGAAAACACAACTTTAACTGTGGGAGAAGGGAAATCAGCATTTCTTTTAGGAATTGAACACATTCATCAATGAAAGGATAGGAGTCAGCAACTTCAATATATAACAAAAATGAATTCAAAATCTTTATCCAGTCCCAGACCTATGTAAAACATCCACAATATTGTATAACTGTTTCCAATTAAATCATGCTATAGATTGTGAGAGACAATATTGCAAGAGTTGTTAATTGTTATAGCATATTCTAACTCATTCGGTGAATTACGTGAGAGGACAAGGTATTGCATGTCAGGTAGATATATGAATCAAACACTAGTTAACTTAACAGAGGCCTTACCTTGATTTGTCAAAGCATTTACAACGATGCTAATACCAACAGCTCCCAAATCACACCCCTCCTCAGTTGCTTGCTTATATAGCAAATATGCTTTTTCTTGTTTGCCGCATTTGGCATATGCATCAATCATAGAGTTATACAGTAGTTTACTAGATGTTGGAGAATTCCCATATTCTGCAAAGATATCTTCAGCTTGTTTCAGCATACGTTGTTTTCCGTAATGGCTAATTAAAGAAGCTGCAGTGACTTCTTCCATTCTGCAGCCAAGTGTAACCAATTGATGGTTGAGTGATTCTGCTTTACTAATTTCTCCTGGAAAAAAAGAGGGTTGGAAATGGAAATTTCAAAAAGATATCAAAGAAAGAGGCGTGAATCATGTGATCAATTTTGTAGTAGAGATATACCATCTTTAGTCAAACTGATGATGAAATGACTAACAATTTTTGACCCCCCTGCACAACCCAGCAATAATTTCAGTAATATCTTTGTCTTGCTGAAGTTGTTATTTGTCAGATATACACGGAGCATCATCCCAAGAGCTGTAGTGTCAAGTTTTTCCACGGACTTAATGATCATGAGTTTATCATCAATTTTCACATCCCCTTTATGTTCGCAAAGAATCCAATAAAACGTCTGGAAGAATTTACAAATTTTGAGAGATTCATTTGCAACCATTTGATTTGTCAATTGCTCGGCTTCTGGCAACATTCCCTCCTTGCAATAAACCTTCATAACTGTCCTGTAAATCTGCTCATCAAATTGTGTCCCGTCCTCGGTGATTCGAACAACAAACTCCTTTGCCTTGTTCATCAAATTAAGTCCCACATACAGACTGAGCATATCATTACAAGAACCAGCATCAGGAAGTCCTGTCTTGCATAGAGCTAAAAATGTTCCTTCGGCAGATACTACATCTTCTTTCGTCACATAACATTGTAGCAGGACAATATAAGCAAATCGAGAGAACCATATGTTTCTAGACTTCATGAGTCCAATAACTTCTAAGGCTTTGTCTACATTTCCTGAAGTAAGATGGACTTGTGCCATAGCCAAATATGTTTTCTCATTGGTGAGTAGGCCCAGATGATTTATCTTTTCAAATGTTTTGTAAGCATCCTTGTACAAACCAAGCTTTCCATAAACTCTTATAAGCAAACCATATATTACTTCATCAGCAGGAGTTCTGTTTCTTGCCATTTCTGAAAAGAGAGAGAGGACTCTGGGGTAGTCCTCGTATTTGTAATACAAAGATATAAGCATAGCACAAGTGTAATTACTGGGAGCTACTCCGCGAAACCTCATATCATCATAGAGTCTTTGCACTTCATCTCTGTTTCCATTTTTAGCATTTGAATTTATGAGCAGGTTATAAGTTATCTCCTCAGGGACAAAACCGTTATTCTTCATCTCATCAAAAGTGACGAAAGCATCTTCATGCAGACCTTCTTTGACAAGAGAACTAATGACTACCGTATAAGTAAAATCATTAGGTACCACCCTTTTTCTTACCATATCCCTCCACACCTGAACAACCTCTCTATGGAGTGATTTCTTTTGCAAAGAAGACAACATAAAATTGAAGACAGCGACAGAGAGAATAATTCCCCTTTCTTTCACGGCCGAATAAAAAGCCAACATGGACTTATGGCGCCCCCATCTGGCATAAGAACAGAGCATGGTACCACAAGCCACTTCATCAGGTTCACAACCTACATCTAGCATCTCCAAGAAGATTTCTTCAGCCAGATTAAGCTTTCCAACTTGCCCATATAGGCGCAACACTATCGTGTAGACAATAACACTGGGATGGTAACTCAGCTGTTGAACCACAGGACTATCAATATTCAATAGACAGTATCAATTTCTATAGAACGATGAGGCCAAACAACATAAATAAAAGAAACTAGCAACACAATATTTTCAGCACACAGTCTACCATTGAGTGAAATTGAGGAGATTCCGATCAGCATGAAGTTCATCATGTTAAAAGATAATATTGTTACAGTCCTAAAAATAAAATGAAGTGGAAATGGAAAAAGGAAAAAAGAGAGTATATACCTGCAATTTCATCCAAGCAAAGAAATCTCTAACTTGCCTCCACCCCTTTTGCTCCTTAAGCACAACACACATCTCCTTAAAAGTAAGCTTACCAACAAAAGAAGCCATAACCATTCTCATATCATAAACCCCATCAGGCTTCTCAGAAAGAGCACGAACCTTCTTAATAGCAGCAATGACGTGCTTCCCGTACAACTGGCCAGTGCGATCATCCTGCAAGTACTGAACCATCTGTTCAGGTGTTCTCTTAATCCATTTAGGCGTTTGAGCTTTGGGACCTTGGTTCCGCCGTAGAACGCTGAGATATTGAGCTTTACCTTTGATTATGCGGCGTGCGTTGTCGTCGGAGAGAGGGGTTTTGGGGTTGATGTGTGTTGGTTTAGGTTTAGTTGGGTCGCCGGTTTTGGGGGTCCATGGGTCGCGGTGTAGTTGGTGTGAGTGTTCGTGTGAGGGTGAGGGTGTGTAGTTACTTCGTGTGAGGGATTTGTTGTTCTTCTTTGCCTTTGTTTTGGTGTTGTGAGGTAAGAGTGGCGTTGAGAACAGGAACGAGGATTTCAAACACTCCATTCTATGTTATTCACATCCAATTCATTCATAACTACACTACGAATTGGATATTGCTCTTTCTCTTTCTCTTTCGTCACCACCAAATTCTCAAAACTGCATTATCTAAACACACTATTCTTTATTTTTAATCTATTGTTTGAATAAATAAACATGATTTCTTTCTTGAGATAATACTTTTATGAGTTTATATGTTATCCAACTTTTATATGGATAATTTAGTTTTTTTATGTAATCTTATTATTTGAAGATAATTTCAACATTTTTTTTTGTTATTTTTTTTTCTATTGATTTTTTTTTACAAAAGAAGGCCTAATGGCTCAGTGAAAAATGAACAAAAATAACTAATAAACAGTTCTAATAAATTTATGGAAGGAGACGTTAGAATTATCATCAACTAAGATAATTTTTAATTCATCCAACAAGAGAGCTGGAAGAACGATGAGCTCAATGTTGTTTAATGTAAGACGATAATTGGCTAGTCAATCTGCACAACGATTTCCTTCACGCCATGTATGGTTGAATTTGACATGCCAATCTCACTGAGCCATTTTTCTGATTCTACGAACGAAGGTTGGAAAAATGTGATCATCCACTTGCTCTTGATAGAACATATCTATCAAGATATTGAAGTCACTCTCGACCACTAGGTTTGTAATATTCTCTTGTCAAGTTAACTCCAACACATGCAACATTGTCCACATCTAAGTAGTGAGAACATTATACATACCAATTTTTCGAGCATACCCCATGATCCAATTTCCAGAAGAATCTCGAAAAAGACCTCCACATCCAGCAATGGATGTAGAACTCTTGTAAATACCATCACAATGAAGTTTGATTCAATTGCTATCTAGTCAGCTCCCAAATATCTGGTCTCAGCAAATGTACATTCCTCTTCACACGGTTTCTATTCTCAATCTCTTTCACAAGATGTATGAATGTTTCAGTTGGGTTATTGAAAGCATTCTTCAAAAATTGTTTTGTTCCTCCATTTCCACAAGTACCAACATGATATCATAAAGATGGACTGCCATTGAGCTCTCTAATACTCTGCAATATTCTCTCTAAGATTGTAAGATATCCAATCTCTGCAAGAAAAATAGTAAAAATTAGTAATTTTGTTAGTAGGAACAAATATAATTCATATCTGTGTCGCATATGGACAATCCCTCATCACATAGATCATAGATTCTTCAATGTTCGTACACCAGTTGCACTCGACAGAGATTGTTGGGTTCCAGTTGTGTTATGTATGGTTTGTCAAAAATCTCTCATGTGACATAAGTCAAATGAAAGTCTGGATCTGATGTGGGCATTTCCACTTCTAGATGATTTTCCAGTTGGTATCAGTAATAGTTTGAGTTGGAGAAAGTATTTATAAGCATTGCTTACAAAAATGGGGAATATGATGGGAATAACAATAAAGGGGAATAACAATCCAACTTGTCTTCACCATCTTCAGGAAGATGATGGGGAATAACAATAATGTGATTAACCATATCGGTAGTGAACTAATTTTGAAGCAGATCA
Organism: Cicer yamashitae; assembly: GCA_037974755.1. Taxonomy (NCBI): domain Eukaryota; kingdom Viridiplantae; phylum Streptophyta; class Magnoliopsida; order Fabales; family Fabaceae; genus Cicer; species Cicer yamashitae. Next base: position 3,587,307 of record JBBPBQ010020323.1, on the reverse strand, counting down.
AGGTTCCAATTTCCTTCCTTATTTACAACATCTTTAACGGTTAAAGTAGTATCTAAAATTAAATCAGTTTGCGACAAATTGAAGAAAAAAAATTGCTCCATTGGGATCTAACAATCAAACCAAAAATTAACCTTCCTTTCATCCCCAAACTTCCAAGTAATATTCTGTTGAAATTTGTCCCAAATCTTCGCTAAAGATATCCATAACGGAGAATCATTCGACTTGCAAATCATATTCTCCACCAAGTTTTGATTTCTGCCATACTTATTCAAGAGAACTTGAGACCATAAGTAATTAGAATTAGTTAATAAAATCCAAAGTATTTTACATCATTAATTAATTGAGTTCGTTAGATGTCTAGACCACCATTCTTCTTAGGCATACCACAAACCTCCCAACTGATCAAGTAAGTCTTACTAGTGGTCTCAATGTCTCTCCAAATAAAGGCTCGTTGTAATTTTTCCAACTCATTACAAATAGTTGTAGGGATTTTGGCATATTGCATGTGAAAGTAATGGATTGAACTTAATACATACTAACTCGAAGTAATTCTTCCTGACAAACTCAAACATTGTTGCTTCCAACCACTCAGACACCTTTGAACCTGCTCAGTGATATGTTGAAACCTATTTCTAGAGCTCATACCATGTGTAATGATTGCCCCAAGATACTTCCCCAAGTTCGGTGCTTCTCTGAACCCCGTATGTTGCATAATCTCATGTCGAAGTTGAGGATCTGCATTAGCTGAGATTTTTTTTGAGTCTTCTCAACATTGATCTTTTGGTTTGAGGCTTGACAGAATTAATCCGAGCAATATGTGATGCAGTAACCTTGCTCTATAGTGGCTTTTGCAAACTTGCAAAAAGAAGGTGAGACACCTTAGGTCTTGCACGCCCTACACGGCTTCCAATAACCTGCATCAACCTGATATGCTATAATATGCAACATACGATCCATACAAATAACAAAAAGATAGGAGAAAAGGATCACATTGTCGAATACCTCCAGACGGGGCAAAGCTACCAAGCTTGTCCCATTTCCATAAAATTTTGAAAAACGAAGTAGAAATACATGATTAATTAATTCCTTAGAAAACTTATAATCCTGAAGACATTGAGTAACAGAATTCCATCTTTTGCGCTATATTAATATTATGATGAATATTCCTTCTAAAGATAAACTAGATGATGTTATTCAACAAATATTTCATACAATTCACCATAATTTTAGTAACCAATTTATAAATCACACCGCAGAGATTAAATATATTGTCATCATTCACACACACATATATATATATATATATATTAAAAAAAGTAATAAAAAAGAGGTATAGTGATGGAAAGTGCATGCGTGGCAGTCTCCAAAGAGGGTAAGAGCTTATGTGTCAGTTCATGGTAAGTACAGCGAAGCACGTATTAAGCATTAATCCATGATCTGCAGCAACACCATATATATAATAGTAGGATGCGGCAGTACAGTCACTCAAGTGATAATTGATCGATGGCGGTGTTGATAAGGCTAATGACATTGGTGGTGGCGTGGTTAGTGGTGTTTAGCACGGCGTCGTATGGGCGTATGGTGGGTGGGAAGACGATGATATCAAACGTGAGGACAAACGAGGAGGTACAGGATATAGGAAGATATTCGGTGGAGGAGTATAACCGGAGTAAGAAGGTGTGGAAGGAGGGGGAAGGGGAATTGCGGTTCGTGGAAGTGGTGGAGGCGCAACAGCAAGTAGTGTCTGGGATTAAGTACTATATGAAGATATGGGTTACTCGCTCTCAGATTGATGGGGATGCTGTTCCTACAATGTTCGATTCGGTGGTGGTGGTTAAGCCATGGCTAAATTCCAAACACCTTCTCCACTTTGCCCCTTCCACCCAGTGACTCACTATTTCTTAATTAATTCTGTACTTCTATCAAACCATCCACGATGTACTAAATCAATTTTCAACCATCTATGATATCAACTACTAGTCTACTCTCCAAAAAATCAAAACTCAACTTATTCTTGAGAGATTTTTTTTTTTTTTGAACTTTTAGTTCTTCACAAAAATAAAATTGGATCATGTTACTCATTAAATCAAAACTCAGGCGATCTAATATAGAGTAAATGGACAAGTTAGTAATTGAAAAATAAAAAAACACAATCTGAATCCAATTTTAATCAATGTTTTAAAAATTAAACTGGAGATTGAATATTCAATGAAAACCCCTAGATCGGTTTAAACGAACCGTTGAATTAGCAACGGCGAACATCGGTTTAATCTTGTTCCGACTGACATAGAATCGACTGTGGGGAAGCTCTATAACACACCTAATGCAACAACAAATTTTCAAGATTTTATGTTCTAACACTGACACTCACACTTCAACTTTTATGCATGTTTCTAACTGTTGATGATGAAGAACCTAAACCAATTCGATAAGTGCAAAGATGGCGATATGTTTCTCAGCGTTATCGAGGACTCTCGATGTGGGACTAGAGAACATGGATAATCTGTGACTTTTTTTTATTTTTATTTTTGATTTTTTTTTTATAGCAATAATTTTCATACAACTGTTTAATATATTTTATTTTATCATGTTTTTATTCATTTTAATATTAAAAAGTAAAAATAAAATAACATAGTATATGGTAAAGTGTTCACATTTAAATTGATAAAAAAATTATTATACAAGATTATATATTATTATATGTGTTTAGAATTTTTCTGAAAAAAATTGCTCTGATCGAAATCATATTTAAAACTGAACAAACTGTTAGATATTCCATAATCAATTATTTGATCATTTGTTAGTTTTAATTTTTACTAATATTATTTATTTATTTGTTTTGATTTAATTTTTTTTTTACTATTTAATAATGCTAATTGTTTGTATGTTATATATTGTATTTTACTTTAAATTTATTATTTTGACATAACTTAATATTTTATATTGTAATATAGATTAATTAATATTTTATATTGTAATATAGATTAATTAAAATTTAATTTAATTTGATTTATATTTATTTTAAACGATTAAATCAATTTTCAAAACGACATATAAATTGAAGTGTCAAAATATTTTTAATTTTTTTAGATGTTTTTGATAAATTTGTATTTTGTTCAAACCCCCTCCTCACACACACACACAAAACAGCCTTATGTGGTTGCATTTCTAAAATACAATTGATAGATTTGTTTTTACTCATGATCATTTATTTGCATTTAGATTATTATGAGGGAATGGGTATTTTATTTAATTTAAAAAAAATAATTTATATACTATCTGAAATAAATTTTTTTATATTATAAACTAATTATAATTATTAATAATATTTGATTTTTATTATAATTATTTATAAAATATTTATATAATTGTTTATAAATTGTCCACTGGGTAAATTTTTACGGTACATATGAATTAAACTATTAAATTAGAATTTTTCTCTGAATTTTCTTGTTATAATCGGGATATTGAAAGAAAATTGTTATTTAATTTCAGAGACTACCAAGAGTTTAGTTATTTTTGTAACCGACCAAAATAAGCCTCGTAATACAGAACCAAAAAAAAAAGTTTTCTAATCGCAAAAAATTCTCTCCATTTTTACTTATTTTGTCAACAAAAAAAATGGTATCATTCAAATTGCAGCTCCCCAACGGCTAGTCCCGCTTCCTCTCTCTCTTGGTCTCTCCCTGTAATCCTTTTCCCTTCAAAACTCAAACCCTACTTTCTCTCTCTACAATCAACCCAACCAACACTGTTCCCGTGGCGTCAAACTGCGATCACGATGAAGAACTTGACGCTGCCAAGAAATGGAATCTTACGGGACTGTCCTTCTTCCTCCGCCAAACCCAAATCCATCCAAAAACACAACAAATTCACACACGACAAAGAGAACAATCCTCCTCCTTTTAAACCTCCTTCTTCCGATCATAACCCTCTCAAGCGCAAGCTCTATTCCCTTCCCGAGGAAACCCTCACTACCTCCTCCGATTCCGGAGTCAAGGTTTTTGTTTCTAATTTCACTCCTTTTTCTCTTTAACAATTGGTGTGATTTTACATTTTTCATTGGTATTTTGTGGATGATAAGCTAGACATGAAATGTGATTGTTTGTAATGCACTTATTGTTTATATAATCCAACATACATGGAAATATGAAATTATTTAGTGTATTGTAAGTTGTATTAACTACTATTTGATAAGAGGGTAGAATTGGAATGATAAAAAGCTACGCCAAAATAGCTATCCCCTTTATCTATTGTGTATGCTTAATGTGGGTTTGTTGATAAAGCTTATTCAGTCTTTCATAGTATATGAGTTATAGGAAATTAAAGTCTGGTATCACATGGAATACAATGATCATGGCTTTTGCAATGAGTGGCTCGATCTATTGCAATGCTGGATTGGTGGATGAAGGGGCTACATTGTTTGCTTTGATGATGGTGTCTGGGGTGAAACTTAATGTTAAACATTAGTACGAAGGAGTGTGGTTGATTTGTTGGGTCGAGGGGGAAGACTTAAAGAGGCATATGATATTATAAACTCCATGCCTTTGTTTCCTGAGAGTTTGTTTGGGGATAGAAAGCAATTAGTGATTTTACATTTTTCTTTCTATTTTTGTTGTTTCTAATTTTGAATTTATATTATTATTTTCTAATTTTTAGGTTATTGTGAGGATGAAACCACTGTGCAATGACAAGGATGAAGGAGATTCCATAGTTCAAAAGATTTCAAGCGATTCCTTGTCAATCAATGGTCACAATTTTACATTTGATTCCATTGCTCACATGGATGCTACTCAGGCACGATTTCTCTTTTTTTTACTCATTTGTTGTGTTGTGTCTCTCCTGTGATCTCATCGCAATTTAATAATTTATTGATTCATGTGTTGTGCTATTTCTCATTTTCCAGCTAGATATCTTCGAGCTTGTTGGTGTGCCTCTTGTAGAGAATTGTTTGGCAGGGTTCAATAGTTCCGTTTTCGCTTATGGGCAGGTTTATTTCCATTTTCCCCTGCATGATGTTGCTTTTGTTATTCTTGATTATGATTATTAATTTTCCATTTTTTCCCCATGTAGACTGGTAGTGGAAAGACCTACACTATGTGGGGTCCTCCCAATGCATTGTCCGCTGAAAATTCAACAATTGATCAACATGGAGGTCTTGCCCCTCGAGTTTTCGAACGACTCTTTGCCCGCATAAATGAAGTTAGCATCAATTTCATGTTCTATTCTCTATTAAATCCTTTGATGACTCTATGAACTTTGCTATGATGTTAATTAATTGTTGTGTTTTCTGTGCAGGAGCAAACTAAGCATTCCGACAAGCAACTCACGTATCAGTGTCACTGTTCTTTTCTCGAGGTTGAATAGAATGACTGGATTATTTCTTTCTGTGTTCTCGTTCTGCTTAAACTGTTGTCTAGTCCTTTTGACGCGCAGATTTATTTTTACAGATATACAATGAGCACATAACCGATCTGTTAGATCCAAATAAAGGAAACTTGCAGGTTAAAACCAAACCATTATAGTTTTTCTTTGCTCATGTTTGACTTGTTTATGCTGGAACTGGTCTTTTGTTGTTTATTCAGATTAGAGAAGATGTCAAATCTGGTATCTATGTTGAGAAACTTACAGAGGAGCGTGTGTATACAGTGAAGGATGTGAATCAGCTTTTGATAAAGGTATGCTTTATCATATCATATATATATACAAGTGTTTCCTTTCAGTATGTTGCTAATGTGAAACATCCAACAAAATGTTTGTCCATTGTAGAACTAGTGTTAGACTGCTTTTCTGTAGCATTGTTTTGATGCACTGAAAGCACAGACAATTGAATGCTGAATATTTATCTTGGGTATGGTTGGAAAATTAAATAATTTTGTGCCAAGCATCTATACTAAATAATTTATAACTAAATGTTGTCTTTTCTCTCGTTAAGTTTCTTGAAGAGTAATTATCTTTAGGAACTCATATGAAATGCTTAATTTAGCTTTATTTTTTATAAATAATATGGATCTGTAATACTATGCAGATCCTGTAGGATGTATCTTGTTTTCATTTCTTCTACATACTAATTACTAGAAGTCGGAATAATTCATGTTAGATACCTGTATACACATAGGCACAACTAAATAACTAACACAAGTTGTTGTGGGATAGATGTGTATTTGTGATTTATCTACAGTTCGTTTTAGGTGGTGAACTGGTGATTCCATTAGGATTTTTATTTGATCAATTATATTTAGGAACAAACCTTTATAGTTTTTGGAACATTTAAGGTTTACACAATGAACATTCCTCATATAATTTGCTTCAAATAAATTGTCATCTTTAACATTCGCACTAAAAAGCACTTCATTATTTTTTCATAACAAGTATTTTGTATGAAATGCTTGTCTGGCATGACTTCATTTTGAGCATGTATGACCTTTTATTTATTTTTCCTTCTAATTAACCTTCATAACAATGATTTTTTTCCCTTTTGATTAGCCTTTTATTGTTATATCTTTTATATGTTATTACTATTATTATGTACTTTTCGTTATGCAGGGAATGTTAAACCGAAGAGTAGGCGCAACCAGTGTAAACTCTGAAAGTTCCCGTTCACATACTGTTTTTACTTGTGTCGTTGAATCTCGAAGCAAGGTGATATATTATTATCTTGTGTCCTGGAGATTCTTGAATAATTGTTTTTAACAATATTAGTGAAATTGTATGACGTGTCGTATGCAGATAGTAGAAAGTTCAGACAGTTAGTGATCCTTAACTAATAAGTTTCAGAAGAAACAATGTGCTATCCTGAACTTTTGTTTTTCTCACGTCCTCTTTGCTAAATCAACTGTTCTGAAGACATTTTTCTGTACCACAACATATCTGAAAATAGAAGAGCAATTGATGTAAGTTCATATATTCAATTTGCAGAATATTGCAGATCGTATGAGCAGAGTTAAAACAAGTAAAATCAATCTTGTTGATTTAGCTGGGTCGGAACGACAGAAACTAACAGGTGCAGCAGGATACCGTCTGAAGGAAGCTGGCAACATTAATAGATCACTTTCACAGCTTGGGTATGATTTAACATGCTTATGTATTACATTTTTATAGGCAAATCTGTTGTTGCCACTCCAATTACTCATACACTAGTAGTAGCTCCATTTTACATATCCATTGTAGTATGAAATTGAATATTTGAAAATAAAAGTACTTTTTTTTATGAGGCCTTCCATAGGATTTCTTTGTGGCACACCGTGATAATTTCTCTCTAAATCAATGAGAACCATGTGCAGGTTGTTTATTTCCCTCTGTATCTTTCTATCAAACCTCGCTATTGGTATAGCCTTGGTAAACATGTAGCTGCAAAGATCGTTCAATACATGTTTTACATCTTTCTATCATTTTATACCAAAATGCTTAATTGAGTTGTTGGCATAGCACATAATTTGCTATAACAATTGCTTTGATAAAATTTCAAGCTGAAAATTTCTATTCCTTGCTGTTTTTATTTCTCGTTCATTGGCTACCAAATTCTACAATCACTTTCCCATAATTCCAAGTGCTTACTGAGGTAAAATTTAAATTGGACTGCAGGAATTTAATTAATATTCTTGCTGAAGTTTCTCAGACAGGAAAGCAACGCCATATACCATATAGAGACTCCAAGTTGACATTTTTATTGCAGGAGTCTCTTGGTGGAAATGCTAAATTAGCATTTGTTTGTGCTATTTCCCCTGCACAAAGGTAGATATGCAAACAACCGGTGATTTAGATTTTGTCCTCTTTATGTATTATGGAATATGAATTTTTCACACGACTCAGCATTGCAGTTGTAGGAGTGAAACTTTTAGTACATTGAGATTCGCACAACGTGTCAAAGCTATCAAGAACAAAGCAGTTGTAAATGAAGTAATGCATGATGATGTGAACCAATTGCGAGACGTAATACGCCAACTCAGGGTATATCTCTTCGATCAACCTTCTCTTTTCCTGGCCAGTACATGAAATTTGTTTTGAATAACTTGGAACTGTAAAATCAAACAGGATGAGCTGCATCGAGTTAAAACAAATGGTTACAATCCAAGCGATGGCAGTAGAGGCCATTCAGCAGCTTTGATCCGAAGAAGTTTGAATTTATTGCAGCCTAGCTTCCATTACCCGTTATCACTACCTCATGTTGACAAAGATGGTGATGAGGAGATGGAAATTGACGAGGAAGCTGTTGAAGATCATGCTATAATTCTCGGCAATTCAAGCAGAGATTCTGTTGGTTTTTCTGGCACTAAGGAACACATTGATTTTCCTAGTGCTACAGTGAACTGTGATAACGCTGCTAGCCTCAGCAGAGTTAAATGTGATACTGAGCCCATTCTCAAATCCCTAACTCCCGGTGTTTCCCCAACAGTCAGCAGCAGCAGAAAAAGTTTGAAGACCTTATCAAAGCTGTCCCCATCTCAGAATAAATGTGATACTGACCCCATCCTCAAATCCCCAACTCCTAGTGTTTCCCCAACAATCAGCAGCAGCAGAAAAAGTTTGAAAACCTTATCAAAGCTGTCCCCATCTCAGAATAACCTTCCTAGTGAATATAACTTATGCACAAAGGGGGACCTAGGCACAAAGACCATTGATCAGAAAAGCATATCCAATGCTCTGTCTAGTCAGACAGGCCCAAATTTCCTTACTAAAGCTGAAAATTTAGCATCAAGCATCCGGCCTGGTCTTGAAATTATTGATACCAACCATTGTAGTGCAGCTTTTGGGCAGTCATCGTTGAGGCTCTCATTGAGACCTAAAGATTCAAGGCAAATTTTTCTAGTGGACAAAGTTAATGTGGGAGTACAGACTTCTCTCAACGATAATGCTGGAGAAGATTCTGTTATGTTGACCTGTAATAACTGTATAAGCAGAATGCAGGTTGATGTCAGTAAGATTGACAATAACTCAAACATGCAGTTGATACCTGTTGATTGCCCTGAGTCTGCTGATAAACCTGATAAACCAAAGAAGCAAGTTCTCAAAGTGAGTGTAAGAACCTCAGATGCATTTTCCACTATAACTTAATTTCAATCTATTAATTATAGTGTTTTTCTCTTGTGATATAGGCTGCAGAGAAGGTTTTGGCAGGATCCATAAGGAGAGAAATGGTATTGGAAGAGTTATGTGCAAAGCAGAATTCTGAGATAATGCAGCTCAATCACTTAGTAAGTTTAGTTTGTTTCATAACAATAATCTGTGGTCATTTTATCATTATCTATAATAACCATTGTCAATCATATTTGTAGTTGCAACAGTACAAGCATGAGAGGGAATGCAATGCCATTATAGCACAGACAAGAGAAGGTAAAATTCTGCGCCTTCAGAGCCTTATGGATGGTGTTTTACCCACTGAGGAATTCAAGAACGAAGAGCTAGTGTCCCTCGCACATGAACATGAGGTAAAAATAAAGTTCTTTTTATGGTTTCCTTTTTCATGATTACTATATTGGATGCTTAAGACTTACTATAAACGCTATACAGCTTTTAAAGGATAACTATGAGCATCATCCAGAAGTTCTGGAGATGAAGATAGAGTTAAAAAGAGTACAAGATGAGCTACAAGAGTATCAGAATTTCTATGATTTTGGGGAGAGGGAAGTATTGATGGAAGAGATATGTAATTTAAGAAACCAGCTTCATTTTCATATAGACTATTCTTCCGCATCCGCGAGAAAGGAATATCCACTGTTGCAATTGACTCAATCATCTGAACCCAGAATGGCAGCAAACCTCACAGCCATTCCCAATTCAACAGAAGCTAGCACCGAGGCAAATGCAAATCCAGAATCAACTGAAGACAGTGCCAAAGTAAAACTTGAACAGGAAAGAAGTCAATGGACTGAGGCAGAAAGCAGGTGGATTTCCCTTTCTGAAGAACTGAGAACTGAAGTTGAAGCTAACAGGTCGTTAGCTGAAAAGAGGAAGCATGAATTAGATGCAGAGAGGAAGTGTTCCAAGGAACTGAAGGATGCAATGCAAATTGCTATAGAAGGCCATGCGCGAATTTTAGAACATTATGCAGATTTGGAAGAGAAACATATCCAGTTGCTCGAAAGGCATAGAAAGATCCATGATGGAATTGATCATGTCAAGAAAGCAGCATCCAGAGCAGCAGTAAGAAGTGCGGAGTCTAAACTCATAAATACCCTTGCAGCAGAAATTTCAGCATTGCAAGCAGAAAGAGAAGAAGAAAGGAGAATCCTAATAAATGAAAATAGAGGGCTTCAGGCTCAACTGAAGGATACTTCTGAAGCAGTGCAAGCTGCAGGTGAGCTTCTTGTGCAGCTTAAAGAAGCAGAAGAAGGCGTCATTACCGCACAGGTGAGAAAAGAATGGATGTGCATTTATAATGAATGTTATCAACTGAACCACTTATAGCTTAAGTTGTCTTCTCTTCCTTTTCTCCCAACTAAACTACGCCATCATTTATCCACCTTGTCTGTTTCATTGACGATGTGGCATGTTCCTTATAAAACAAACCCACTTTCTGTATAGAATGAGAAATGGATAATAGCTGTCATTCAGAAGATTGACCATCAGTATGAATTTGGATCACACCTAATAATAAACAGATCTTTGATGATTTTAGGTGTCATCCAAATTCATATTGAAGGCCAATAACCTTCTAAATGACAGCTATTATCATTTGCTCCAGTTGATGCAAATACCCTTAAAGAGTTGAACTTAGTAGCCGGGATGTCTCTTAAAGAGCTGGGTTAGCTCAGTTCACTCTTTTAGGCTGACTCTTCAATGTAATTTGCAGAAGCGGGCAATGGATGCAGAACAGGAAGCTGCAAAGGCCTACAAACAAATCGATAAATTGAAGAAGAAATATGAGATTGAGATTAGTACGCTTAATGAACTCCTTTCCAAAACACGTTTGCCTATGGAAGCAATACATCCTACTTGTAATGATTTTGTCGTGCCTACTGATGATGACACCAAGTTACAACACAGTGCTAATCAATTTGAGCCAATTTTTAATGAAGAAGACAGTGAGCTTGCAAAATTAGAAGAACAATCATGGTTCTCTGGTTATGACAGATGCAACATATAAAAATAACACTTGTAATTTGTACATAACGGTAATCTTCTAGTTTGTGCTCATTTGTTCGTATGATTCCAAGAAATAATTGCATTATTTCATTCTACAAATGAATCCGTCTTCCAAATGTCTCTCCTCCTTATGCTAAATCCAACCGATGTTGGTTAATATATCACTTTTAGAAGGGGATATAAGGTTGATTTGGTGGCTGAAGAGGAAGTGTTAAGGTGTGAAATGATAAGAAAGATCAAAAGTTCGATCCCACTTCTAAAGTTTTACTAATAATTTCTAACATTAGAATTATTATTATTATTGTTTTTTGTATTTTATGCATAGGTACTTCATTTTTAAAGACTTAACCAAATGCATAAGCATTATGAGAATAAAGGAGATGCTCTGACAACCAATAATAACTCGCTACGACAATAAATAATTAGATAAATTATATTTGATTTAAAAACTGCACATCATAATAAGATGACGATGTAAGTTGTTTTACATTGTTAGTGTAACTTTTTTAATTGTGTAATTTTTTCTTATAAAATAATACCTAATTTGATACATTTTTATCCTTTAACACGACCATTAATAAATCTCATTAATTTTTTTTATAAACTTTCATTTAAATGCTTCTAATTTTATCCAAATTATTATGTTTTTATTTATATATTTGCTTACATGCTAAATTGCATCTGTGATCCTTTAACTTAATTTCAGTTAACGTTTTAGTTCTTTATCTTTTTTTTTTTTATTTGGTCATTTATTCTTTATTTGATGTTGTTAGAGATGAAAATATGAGTTTATTTAAATATTTAAGTTATGAATTTGATGAAATTTGCATTATATTAAGAATGATAATTAATTTTATGGGTTTTGTTTGAAATTTTTTATGAATTTTTGTAAAAAAAAAATAACATTATTGACATTTTAAAACATAAAAAGTCAAATTATCGCTTAAAATTAAAATAAAGGACCAAATCGAAAACCATAAAAGATTAGATTACAAGTGAACAAAGAACACACGCAGACCCACTTATATATAGTTGAATCAGAGTTGACCCAAGATTGAGTGAGGCTAAATCAAATTTTGAAACAAGCCTTTCGATCCTCGCATAACACATTCATGACGAAGAGTTTTAAGCTAGGACCTAAAACACCCAAGCAGAGATTAGTCTTATAGCCGGTCTAATGGACTGAAGCTTGTCAAGATATTCCATATAGCCACTGGCGTGCCAAAACCCTAATTATGTGTCTTGCTACCATAAAAGCAAGTTAAATTTTTGGAGGCACGCAGTCATGGTTTCACTATGCCTTCTCATTCGATCTTTAGTATGAACAATTCTAGAAAATAAGAAGGATTTCACATCTGTGCTTTGTGTTGTGCAGAATCAATACACATTGGATGACCCCTGTGGATCAAGTAGTGGATCAGCAATATCAGCAGCAGCAAATTTGGTAACTGTTTCACTTGGTACCGAAACCGACGGCTCCATTTTATGCCCTTCAAGTTATAACTCAGTTGTAGGCATCAAACCAACAGTTGGTCTCACTAGTAGAGTAGGTGTAATTCCAATCAGCCCAAGGCAAGACACTGTTGGGTAAGCAAGCCTATATATATATATATATATATATATATATATATATTGGCATCAAAGTATATCAACATGCTCTTGCATTTGCAAGCACAGCTTTCCCTGACAAATAACATTTTGCTATATTGAATGTGTGAACATTGATTGTGTGGTTTGTATAGGCCAATTTGCAGGACTGTATCAGATGCTGTTTATGTTCTTGAAACCATAGCAGGCGTTGACACTTTTGATAAGGCAACAATGGAAGCATCAAAGTATATCCCAAGAGGTGGCTATGCTCAATTTCTAAAGAAAGACGGACTAAGAGGAAAGAGATTAGGAGTAGTGAGACTATATTACAATTTTGGAAATGACACTTTTTTGCATGAAACTTTCAAGCTACACCTTAAAATGTTAAGGTAATTAAAGTCTGAAACTATTTGTCAAGTACTAATCCTGCTAATGAAGCTTAATAAGTCTCAAAGATGTATCTACTTCCTTCAAAATTAGGCAAAGAGGGGCAATTTTGGCTGACAATTTGAAGATTGATAACATTGATGAAATTCTCAGTGATCCAAGTGAAGATATTGCTTTGAATTTTGAATTCAAATTATCCTTGAATGCATACCTGAAAGACTTAGTTGTTTCACCAGTGAGAAGCTTGGCAGATGTTATAGCCTTCAACAAAAACCACCCAAAATTGGTGAGTATATATGTGGGAAGGCCCCTTTTGTTTATAGTTAATATAAATGATAAATAATAGCAACTTAATTGTTTATAAAAATTGTAGGAGAAAATGGAGTATAGCCAAGATCTCATGCTGGAAGCTGAAAAGACAAAAGGAATTGGGAAAGCACAGAAACAAGCATTATTAAATATGAAAAGATGGTCAAAAAATGGGTTTGAGAAACTCATAAAAGAAAAAAACTTGATGCTGTGGTAACACCTTTTTCAACCTTTAGTGGCATACTTGCTATTGGAGGTTATCCTGGAGTGATTGTTCCTGCAGGATTTGAAAAGGGTATGCCATTTGGAATATGCTTTGGTGATTTAAAAGGCTCAGAGCCAAAGTTGATTGAAATTGCTTATTCATTTGAACAAGCAACATTGATCAGAAAGCCTCCTCCCCTTCGAAAGCACCAAGTTTGAAGTAGTAATGTTTTATATTATTACATCTAAAAAGTAAAAAAAAAGGCTGGAGTGTTCACAGAATCCTAGAGTCAGTTCTGTATGAAATAATAAAATGTTTCCGAATGAGCATGCTAAAAAAATTTATGTAAAAATGAAGTTATACTAAAACTTATTTAAAAGGTATTGTAAGACTATTGTCTCAATAGCTAAATTTGTTGGACGGTAGGAGCTAATAGGGACTGTAATTTTATATGTTTGTAGTTGGTTTCTTTTTCAATATTTATGAAGATTCCCTCCCTCTTACTGTCTTTATTAGGTCATTCTCAAACAAAATATCATGGAAATCTAGAGTGAAAATAATGCAAGAAAGATACCAGATGCATTGATGTTGGGAAGTTCACCAAATAAGATGGCTTTAACACATACCGTCAAATTTGAGTTTTTAAGTAAATTTGTTTTGTCTAGATGAATTCGATATATAAATTCTTCGAATTCACTTCATATTAAAATTAATATATAAATGATATGTATATTTTTATAATACCGTAAATTCATCAATAATTCAAACTTTCAACTTAATTATAAACTAAAAGTATATAAAATAACCGTAAAGTCTTACACTCATAAACTAATATCAAATCAAACTAAGTAAATTATTTCACTAAATAAAAAAACATAAGTTCTTAAAAGTTGTTAAACATTAAAAATATCCAAAAAAACAAAGATTTATTGCTTCAAAAGTTCAATCCTTTAATAACATCATCTTCACCAATGTGAAAAGAGTAAACTTAGTCTTGTAATGTGTTGGAGAATAATGGAAAAAAAATGGATTTTTAATTGGGTTTAAAAAAATGACCTCTTTTAAAATTAGAGTAAAATCGTTCCATACACCGAATTCATTCGAATTTATTGGAAATTTGTGAAAACATCCGTATTAATCCAGTCTTAATAACGAATTTACTAACTTTTGGCATTTTTTGCACCAGAATACGTGAAAGTGCGTTCTTTACACCTCAATACGTAAATTCGTACGTAAATTTACATTTTAAGATGCGAATTTGATAAACTTGCTTGAGAGATTTTTTAAATGTAACAATTTGTAGTAGTAAAATAGTTACTTCTACATTATTCACCCTTATCAAATCATTAAATTTCTGGTTGACCAGATTCAACTCAACTGTCATTTATGTTCACAATACTATATGAACAATTGCCTTCCATTTTTGGGAAAACATGATATTTGTTCAGCAGAAAAAATAAGGTTGCATGTGCACATTATTATTATTTCAAGCATGTCAACATATCATGAAAGATCTAGACATCTAGTAACAAAGAAAAGACATGTTAGAGCACCTCCCACTTTAAAGAGTGTGATTGGTTGTAGAGAGAAGTTATAAAAAGAGAAATAAGTAAGATAGATGATAAGAAGAGAGAAATAAATTAGATTTAATAATTCATATAGAAATCGCCGTGTTTTAGAGTGAGATTTGCATATTATAGAAATTTGTGCTTGAGTGAAGACTTACTTTATTTGTGGATCATAAAATTGGCCATATTTGCTTTTTGAATAGTAATCAAGAAGGATTTTACGAGAAAATGATCAATATCAAAAAGTTTTTTTTAAGGAAATGTCAAAAGTTTTTATAGATATTAATTTGCATAAATATACTTTTTTTTAAATGTCAAAATTGAATAAATAAATAATATTTTATAACAAAAGATATGTAAAGAGAAACCCAAAAAAATTATAAAAATGATTTATGTTGACAAACTACAAAAATCACCAAACAAACGAGTCAAAAGATATTATACATTATAAAAAGACGAAATAAATAAACATTCCAAAGAATTTGCCCACCAAAGAGAAAATGCATGATCAAAATTCTCAGTCTTTGCTTTAATCCACCACCAAGATAAAAATTGTGTTGGTGCCCTCCTTCCAAATTTCTCATGTAGAAGCTAACCAATCACTTGCAAATTTTTTTTTACTTCTCTATTTTGAGAAAGTAAATCACAAAATTGAGAAGCATGATCGAAAATATCGTTTGGAAAAACATTCGAAATACCCAACCAAAGAAGAAGATGATTAAAACCACACCAAAACGAGTACAATCAAAAAATAAATGAGTTACATCTTCAACTTTATCGCACTGTTCCACTCTCACACACACCGCAGATTCATTTGGAATTAAATCGTTGGTAACCTATTGTTGAACAATTGTCAAGTAAAGATATATTTTTAAAGGCACCATTTTATGCGAAATTAAATCAAGAAACATTAGATGAACGTCCTCCACTTGATGAGTGAACATTAAGTAAACATTTTTAACATAGTACCCTTCAACGTGACCAATTTGTCAGGACCACTTATTAATATGATTATTCTGCAAAACAATATAAGCAAGCAAAACACAACAATCTCTACATAGTTCTTCCTCCTAAACAAACAACATTCTCCTTCATTCCCACCCCTACCCTCCAAACTCCAACCTAACCTGTTCATTTCAGCTACTGTTACATTTTTATTTGTAATAATGTTGAAAAGTCTACTAAAATGTTCACACAAGAAACCTCCATTCAACCTAGGGTCTTTCCAAAATACAACATTTTCATCATTACATATCACTCTCACTACATTACTATTAAACCAACTATCTCTCCCCTCACTGTTAAGCCCACACACCTTTTGAATATCCTTCCACCACACCGATTCCCTGTTACCCCTAACTTTAAGAATCCTAGGCTCAGTTTCATATTTTAAAGATAAAATATGAAACCATAAACTACTTTGTTTCACATTTATCCTCCAACATCACTTTCCTAATAAAGCTTTATTAAACTCCCTAATCCTCTTCACACCTAACCCTCATTCTTTCTTACCCAAACAAACTTTATCTCAATGAATCCGATGAGTTTTGCGCTCATCCTCGCTACCTCCCATAAAAATGATTTAAACATGGACTCAAGTAAAGAGATAATCTGTAGAAGCCTTAAAGAAAGAAAAAAAAAGGAAACTAGTAGAAATGACGAGACATATTTGAGTAACACCCAATAGCTGCTCATTGACAGATTACGACATTTCCAAGAAGAAAGTATTTTTGGAACCTTGTCAACCACCGGTTCCCAAAAAAAAAGCCTACAAGGTTGCCACCAATCGGTATGCCAAGATATTTAAACGGCGTATAATCAATAAGATAATGTAACGTCCGTAAATTCTTCAATCCAAGAGTCATCAACATTGATACCAACAAACAAACTCTTAATAAAATTAATTTTCAATCCGGACATAAGTTCAAAAATTCACAAGAAAGCTTTCATTGCTCTGACATTACCCCAAGACTTGTCACACCCTATTAAAGTATCGTCCGTAAATTGTAAATGTGATACTCTAAAATCATCACCAATCGAATAACCACAAAAAAGAACCGCGTTAATAAATTCCAAAATCAGATAATTCAACCATTCTGCTGCAACAAATAAATAGAGACAAAGGATCTCCTTACCGTAAGCCTCTATCCAATTTAAATTCATCAATCAGGCAACCATTTACTAACACGTAGTTGTAAAGCTAATACAATTCAGAATCCAATTCATCTACTTGAGAGTAAATTCCATTTGAGTCATCATTGCAATCAAATAATTTCAGTCGATTGAATCATAGACCTTCTCAAAGTCCACATTAAAAAATCAACATCTCTTTCTTCAAATTTTCACTGCCATCCACTAGTTTATTTGCGATTAAAATGTCATGTAAAATTTGACGACCCTAGATAAATGCAGATTGAAGTTCGAAAATCATTAAACTTATTACTTTCTCTAACCGTATAACAAACACCTTGAATAATTATATTATCTCTACTTTTTCTTTTAAGAGATTTTTTTTTCTCTTTACGAAAAAAGTTGCAAATTTTAAGTTATATATTTATTAATAAGATGATATTTTTACCGTCTTCATGCATATAATGTCTTCCAATTTTATATAAAAAAAATATTCAAAAAGTTAAAATAATTATTGAGTTAATTGATTTGGATGTTTGATTTGTTTTGTTTTTTTCATAGGAAGGGGTTAGTTTAATAACTAGAAAGGGAGGGGTTTATAGTCCAATACAATCTTTTTATAATAAAATACAAAATAAATAAAGAGTAGACATCTTTTCCATTTTTAAAAATAAATTAGTGTATAAATTATGTCAAATATTTTATTAAAGTATAGTTTTAGTATACATCATTATTAAGAATAAGAATATTAGGTGGTTTGAAGACTAATGGACTCAGCACTTGCTTGCTCTTTCTTCCAATTCCTTTGTATGATAACCCTTTTACTATTTTCATTCCTTTCAATGCAACCAACAACCTCAGCCACTGAATTCTCAATCAAGGAAGCAACCGTGCAAGACATCCAACTAGCTTTCCAAAAAAATCAATTAACATCAAGACAACTTGTTGAGTTCTACCTCAACCAAATCAAACTCCAAAACCCAATTCTCAAAGGTGTCTTGGAGGTGAATCCAGATGCACTAACACAAGCAGATGTAGCTGACAAAGAGAGAAAGGATAAAGCAGCAGGTTCTCTTTCAAGGTTGCATGGAATACCCATTTTGGTTAAGGATAATATTGCAACTAAGGATAAGTTGAATACCACTGCAGGATCTTTTGCACTTCTTGGATCAGTGGTGCCAAGAGATGCAGGTGTTGTTACCAAGTTAAGAAAAGCTGGAGCTATCATATTAGGGAAGGCCACGTTGAGTGAGTGGGCACATTTTAGGTCTTTTGGAGCTCCTAGTGGTTGGAGTGCCAGAGGTGGACAAGGAAAGGTAATTTACTACTCTCTCTTGATTTCAAATAACTGTCATTTTATTTAAGGTTATTTCACATGGATTGAGAGAAACAATAAATTAATTAATAAGTGTGACAAATTTATAAGATTGTTGTTATTAACTTTTGGTTATTAACAACTGTTGTAAATGTATAGGGAGATATAATGACTTGAGTGATGAAGTATGAGTTAGTTCATTTGTTGGAAAGCATAGGTTATGGAAGTTATTATCATTAGGGTGGTATGAACTATGGTCAACCCTTTAACAAAGCATGATTTTAATTTCCCTATCAATTTCATATTTGACTTGGCTAAATGATTCTTGAGTTATGTTAAGAATTGGTAAATGGGATAGTTTAAGGTAGTGGTTCAAGTTATGAGAGGTCAAGACAATTTCCTAGCAATTTGGCCTGGGGGAATTTCTGCTAAATTATGCAGAAAATAGGTTTAGGCATATATGATGTCAAGAATTGAAAAAATATGGAGTGGAAAGGAAGAAGGAGATAAGTACTTAATCCATGAAATTGCTTTGGTTGTTATAGAAATGAAATAAGCTTATGTGGGAGATCTATTACTCATGCTTTGGCTTCTATATAGTATAATAGAGTAGATAGATAATAGATTTTGTTGTCAAAAGCAACCACCGTTCAATTTTTAACATTCTACATCTGTATGCCATAGTTCATTATTCCTAAAAAACATCACCTCTTAGTAGCTCTCAAATAAAATTAGTCACTAATAGTAAGTAAATCTTTTTGGAGGCCTAAAGTTTTCTCATTGGAACTTTTAGTATGAATGATTCTAGAAAATGAGGAGTTCACACACGTGCTTTGCGTTGTGCAGAATCCATACACATTGGATGAACCCTGTGGATCAAGTAGTGGATCAGCAATATCAGTAGCAGCAAATTTGGTGACCGTTTCACTTGGTACTGAAACCGACGGCTCCATTTTATGCCCTTCAAGTTATAACTCAGTTGTAGGCATCAAACCAACAGTTGGTCTCACTAGTAGAGCAGGTGTAATTCCAATCAGCCCAAGGCAAGACACTGTTGGGTAAGCAAGCCTATATATGGAAAATTGGCGATGCCTCCTCCATTTTCTTTATATCAACATGCCCTTGCATTTTCAAGCACAACTTTCCCTGTCAAATGACATTTTGCTATAAATCTATAATGAATGTGTGAACATTGATTGTGTGGTTTTGTATAGGCCAATTTGCAGGACTGTATCAGATGCTGTTTATGTTCTTGAAACCATAGCAGGCGTTGACACTTTTGATAAGGCAACAATTGAAGCATCAAAGTATATCCCAAAAGGCGGCTATGCTCAATTTCTGAAGAAAGATGGACTAAGAGGAAAGAGATTAGGAATAGTGAGACGATACTATGATTTTCAAAATGGGTCTTTTCTGCACGAAACTTTCAAGCTACATCTAGAAACATTAAGGTAACTAGAGTCTAAAGCTATTATTTGTCTAATACTTATTATTAGAAATATAAAAGTTAGTTAGTGGTTGTTATTGGTAATTGATCATTCACAAACTCTATATATAGAGCACTATGTATTCACTTTCATTATCTTATATCAATCAACATGATTCCTCATAAAATTTACCTCATCATCAATATAAATATGCTCTCTAATCTCTGATGTGTATGATCTATTTCCCTCTCATCCCATGATTCTTAACTCTAATTATACTGCTAATGCTGCTTTAAAATCAGGCAAAGAGGTGCAGTTTTGGTTGACAATTTGAAGATCGAAAACATTGATGAAATTATGAGTGATGGAAGTGAAGAAATTGCTTTGAGTTTTGAATTCAAATTATCCTTGAATTCATACCTAAAAGACTTGGTTGCTTCCCCAGTGAAAAGCTTGGCAGATGTGATAGCCTTCAACGAGAAAAACTCGAAATTGGTGAGTATACAAAACTCAAAATTGGTAATGTGTCTGGTCTATAGCAAAAAGAGTACCAGACACATCAACTTTGATATTCTTTTTGCTTATATTTCATTCCAGAGGGAGTATGAGACAAATCCCCTTTTGTTTATATCGATCGTGATAGTATCTTAATTGTTGTATAAAAATTGTAGGAGAAACTTGAATATGGCCAAGATGTCATGCTGCAAGCTGAGAAGACAAACGGAATTGGAAAAGCAGAGAAAAAAGCATTATTGAACATGACAAGATTGTCAAAAAATGGGTTTGAGAAACTCATGAAAAGAAAAAAACTTGATGCTGTGGTAACACCTTTTTCATCCTTTAGTAACATACTTGCTATTGGAGGTTATCCTGGAGTGAGTGTTCCAGCAGGATATGAAAAGAATGAGCCATTTGGAATTTGCTTTGGAGGTTTGAAAGGGTCAGAGCCAAAGTTGATTGAAATTGCTTATTCATTTGAGCAAGCTACTTTGATCAGAAAGCCACCTCCCATTAGGAAGTTTGGAGTAGTAATGGTTTAGAGTTAAAAATAAAATGTGTTTGAAATAAAACTTTGTTTCAAGTCCTTAACATAGAATTATAATTTTCATTTCACTTTTACTTGGTGCTTTATAATGGTTAGGAATAAATTTGATAATGGTTTAAAATAGTCAAACAAACATATACTACTTTTCATACAGAATGATTTTATACACTCAACATCATGTTTAGGTGTGTCTAATGAGAGTTTTAGCATTCACTTGTAAAAGTTATTAATGCATCTAGGAGTATGTCAGGCCACCTAATAAAAAGGTTTTGGCAAAAACTTTTAGTATTTTAACAGTTCATTGAGCTATCAATGATAGATGGAAATTATTCACAAGTTAGTTACATTGTTGCTATATATAGGCAATGTGAAAATAACCAACTCTAACTAACTTGGTGAGGACTACCTCTAAATAACTTTGTGTAGCCTAAGCAGGGCCGGCCCAAGGGGGAGGCGCCTAAAGCCCTTGCTTTAGGCCTCGCCAAAAAATAATTTTTTTATTTTAATTTTTATACAGTACAGAGGTCCAATAATATATTATCAAAACTCTTTAACCATATATAGAAACAAAAAAGGCCTCCAAAAAAATTTTAATTAGCCAATTAAAATCGATACAACTATTTATGAGGATGAGATACTATACCGTTGGAAGAATCTTTTAATATTAAATGCATTCTTTTTTACTAAAAATGTCTCTTAGAATCCTTCGTCTGAAACTTTTCTATCAACACAACAAAAAGTTTTTTCACCCTTGACCCTACTTCCTTATTCCTTTGATTTTATTATTCGTTTTGAATTTTCATTGTGTGAGGAGCTCTTGTCAGTGGCCAAAATATATTAAGGTATGCGTTTTTAATTTAATCGTCTCTTTTTCATCTGTAATCTGTTAAGTATTAAGTAAATATTTATATTCTAAATTATTAGTCTTTTTTTCAATTGTAGCAGAGATCAATCTTTTCTATATATTTGGTTGGAGCATAAACTAGAAAAAAATTTAAATGGATTAGCTTTATTATTGATTGAAAAAGAATTGTTAAAGGAAATCGATTACAATAATTTGATAAATGATTTTGCATCAAAAAAAGTACGAAAGATTAATTTTAAATAAAAATATAAATAATTTATTTATTAATTTTGAGAAGGCCCCATCTGATCATTTCGCTTTAGGCCTCATAATGGGTTGGGCCGACCCTGAGCCTAAGCTATAGGTGAAGACTACCTCTAAGGCTCTAACTAACTTTGGGTTTGTTATAGTTTTAATTTTTTTTTTTTTAAGTATTTCATTTTTTGTTATAATTTTTTTAATAGAGAATTTTAAAAATAAAGCTTCAAATGAGAAAATTGGTTTAAATAGCTTATCATAAAAAATCTTTTTTCAGTATTTTATCTTTTTGCTACAATTTTTAAAATTCAGTCTTTTTTTGAATCCACTATAGCATACTTTAAGATGGACCATCATAGATTAATACTTTAAAATTATTTAAAACTCTAACAACGAACGTATGGAAAAACAAATATATGTCTTTCGAAACTGAACTAGACATCGTTTGAATCCTAAGGACAAGAAAGACCGTAAGCTTCTACTTGTGAAAGTTGTCATCAATTATCGTTACAATTTCAAGTGATTTTTAAATACTAAACTATGGTGAACTATATGTTCCATTCCACTAAAGTTAGGGGTGTAAGAACCAAATCAATAACCCGATGAACTTGAAGATTCAAACCAATTAAATTGGTTCGATTTTTTTTCCTTGTTTGAGTATAAACCAAACCAAACCAATAAAATCCAATATCTATTGGTTCAGGTATCGATTTTACATCATTCAAAACCGATCATCCGAAACTCGAACTAAACAATTATATTTTATTATTATATCTTTTATTTCACATTATATTAAGACATTTATCTTAAAAAAGATGTTGCATTCATTTAGTTTTTTATAATTATATATTACATTTTTTCATTATAGCTTATATACTTATTTTAATTGTATAAAAAATTTATAGCGTTTGAATAAAAATTAATTAATTTTAGATTTTTTAAAATAAAATTTTAAAATATCAATCCAATTCAATCGAAGCAAATCAAACCAATCGATTTTTCAACTATTTAATTTGGTTCGAATTTCATAAGTAAAAATTATCAAAATCAAATTAAATTAATTATTTTTTTTCAAAAACCGATCTGTGAGCATCTACAGCGGAGTAAAATTAAGTTCGTCCGCCAACGTGGAATAACGTAACCGTGAGTTTTTTGAGAGTTCACCGTTGCAGTTGTGTCAAGCTGTAATCACGGTTCTCTCAAGAAGGAACGATACGTTCATAATTTAATAATAATAAATTTATAATCGTTACCTTTTTTATTAATTTATTAATAATAATAAATTTATGACCGTTAACTTTTTTTATTAATCGGTGACATTCTTCTTTTTAATTTATTAATAATAATAATTTTATGACGCGTTACCTTTTTTTTTATTAATTTATGACCGTTAGCTTTTTTTACTATTTATTTGTTACAATTTGCTTATTAATAGAAATAATTTGTTTTTGTTACTCTTACTTTTTCTTTCACAATTTTTGTTACAAAAATTTCTTTAATCTTTTATTAACAATACTTTTTTATTTATGATCATGTATTTAACATTTAATTTTTATTATTGCTATAAAAATTTAAGTTCAATTTTATTTTAAATTTAAATTAAAATAATATATAATAATATTAATTGAAATATTTAAATTAATATTTTAAGTTGAAATAAAATTAAATATAATTAAAATATTAATGTATAAATTAAAGTTGTGGGACCTAATATAATTAACAAATTAATGAATTGTTTTAAAAGGATGTGGTACAGTGAGTCTTATTTAATGAACCCATGTTGAGTTCACAGTTGCAGTTGCAGTAAAAAATGAATGAGTTGCTTCAAGATGACGTAGCACAGTAGATTCCATTTAATGAACCCATCTTGAGTTTACGTAGATGCTCTAAGGGAAACACTCACTAAGTTGTAGTGCAATTTAATCTTCAACATAACTAACACAACCGAATTAATTTGTTGGAGTTAAATTTTTAATCTTTTATATAATTGTTCTCAGGAAAAATAGGATAGAAATATGTAGTTTTATGAAATTAGAATTTTTTAACAATTATTAGTTTCATTAAGTGATTATATATAATTTTAAAATGAGTTATTATTATGAGTTATTTTTAAATTAAAATAATCAAATTGAAAAATAATTTTAAATGTTTATTGAGATATGATATGAATGTTTAAAGTACGCCGTGATTTTTGGTATATTAAGTATAAATTTATATATATATACTTCTTTTAGAATGAATTATATAAATAAAAATAGACTAAAATATTAAGAAAGATATTGACCACATTTAATCTATCAATCTCAATAAAACTTTATTGTCTAAATTATTCTTCATGATCAACAAAATAGATTATTAAAAATAAAATAAAAAAATTTAAATTAAATGAAAAATAATTTAAAATACTATGATTCATAAATATAGTCTAATTTTATTGAAAATGAAGTAGTGTTGGAATTTCTTGACGAAGTGTTTTGAAGTCCATGTAATTATGTCTGCAAGTCAATGGATTGGACTCTAGTTTTGCCTCTAAAAAAAGACTATGTAACATTGTGCAGGAATACCTAATCTAACTTTATGACTACAAAATACTACATTATTGAATAGTGAATTACTGATTTCACTCTTCATTTTTTATAGCCCACAGTTTCTCCAATGAGAGATATGTTAACAAACTGGATATTTAAATTTTAATTTATAAGTTTAAGAATGTTCTTTCGATGCAACTTTTTTTATTTTTCAACGTGTGTTCTTAAATCATTCACAATGATGAGCTGCTTCTTTTAACAACTATAGTACTGTATAAGCACCTATATTCTAGAGTAAGAAAAATAAGTGTTTTTAAAGATTAATGTTTATAGTCACTTGTTTGGCACTTCTTTTTTAGGTTAGATTTATGTTTGCGATATATTTTTTTTAATAAATTTTTAATTTTAAAAAATAATTTTAATAATATGTTTTAGTTGGAGAGAAAAATAGTAGAAGTAAAATTGAAAGTTCAATTTTCGAATTTCATAGTTTGATTTGTTATACAAAAGGAAAACTAAAAGTTTTTAGTGAAACACACTTTAAAAAATAATCCATCTAAAATTGAAGGGAAAGTTGAATGGAGAGAATTTATAATAAAAAAAAATCAATAAATACAATTACCCTCATTTTTATAAATGGATGTTTTGTGTAATTTTTATATAAATATTTTTTCTTTCCTCTCACTTTTTATTTACTTTCACTTATAGTAGACAACTAAAAATTGTCTTACTTTTCACTCACTTTTTACTAATTTTTTTACTAATTTATTCATTCAACATTATTTCTATTACTTTCTTTTCTTTTATTTTTTTATTCTCATCCAAACAGAGCATAGGACATTCGTTATGCCGATTCATTGTTT
This sequence comes from Cicer yamashitae, assembly GCA_037974755.1. Classification (NCBI taxonomy): domain Eukaryota; kingdom Viridiplantae; phylum Streptophyta; class Magnoliopsida; order Fabales; family Fabaceae; genus Cicer; species Cicer yamashitae. Next base: position 3,561,753 of record JBBPBQ010020323.1, on the reverse strand, counting down.
ATTATTGACTCACCATCTTAATTGAGTCGATTAGATCCGTGTTATAGTTTTAGGTAGGCATGAGTTGAAAGTTGAAACATCATATCTCGTGTGGGTCCCTATTCTCCTTTGGTTTCGTTTCATGTTGCATCTTGGTGTTATTTTGGACCAGAGTATACCAACTAGTAAATGAGTATTAGGTAAAGTCCAATGAGAGAGAAAATAACATAATTAGAAACAGAAAAAATCAAACGGATGGTAAAGTTGAGTTGATAGAAAGCAATACTTCAACCCACATTTCACACAATATTTATATCATATGTGCTCTTTAACGTATTTATATAACGAATGTGTTTTATTTTATAATTAAATTTTTTTTTTTTGACACATATACGGTTTCATACTTTCATTCAATTACCAACTTTAATAATATATTAACTATTAAAATATAAACTATTAATCACTTATTTAACATATATTTCATTAACTATTAAAGTAAAAGACATTAATCGTTTTTGAATAATATGATATAGTGATTAATGTCATATATTTAGTAGTTAATAAAATATACATTTAAAAATTAGTTAATAGCATACATTTCGATGGTTAATAAAGTAAAGACTAAATACCACTCGTGGTCCCTTAACTTAATTTTAGTTAACGATTTAGTTTTTTATTTTTATTTTTTTCTCGATTTGATGTTTTTAAATAATTTCAGCGTTACCATTTAAGTAAGGTTTCGTTAAGAAAAAGTTAAAAAAAATCCATCCTCCATTTTAGAAAAAGTTATCCTTTATGTTTTATAAATATTTCAGAAAAATATTCAAAGTTTGATATAATATTTGATAGTAGGATTGCTTCGTTAAAACTGAAGCTATGGGTATTTATACTCCATAGAAATCACTTCAGATCAGTGACAATCGTTCCTAGAGATTTGACGAACATATGCAATGATCTATATGAGCGATTTTTTAACTTTTTCTTAACGGAACCCCACTTAAAGGGTAACGTTGAAATTATTTAAAAACATAAATGATCAAATTGGGAAAAAAAAAAAAGATAAATGACCAAATCGTTAACCGAAATTAAGTTAAGGGACAACGGGTGGTATTTAGCCTAAAGTAAAAGTTTTTATTTAAAAAAAAATATTTTGTACAAAAAGTGAATAGTGGTGAGTTCTTTTGCATAGATCAATACTTAAAAATAAGACATTAACATGATTGATGTCGATTTAATACGAAATATATATGTATATGTATATATATATATATATTATTTTTTTTGAAACAATATTATTTAACTCACTATCTTAATCACACAAAAAAATACAATTATTAGTGTCTATGTCAAAAAGACAACGTGTGTGATAGTTAAAGTTTTAAATATTTTTTAAAACTAATTCATAAAACTATAGTCTATAATAAAATTTGTGGTTTTTTACATTTATATCTTTCTTTTATTTAAAACTCTCCATTATACTTTATATTAAAAATTATATACCAAAATATCCAACTTTTTTTGACGTTCAGGAGGTCGTATCCCCGCCCTGCGACCACCAAAAGGATAGATTTTTTTTTTATGCATTAGAAGCTCCTATCTCCGGGATGCGACCATCTATAATCTTTTAATTTTTTATTTTAACAAATGAATAATTGTTAATTTAATAAATAAAAATAATAAAAATATTTAAAAAAAACAAAATTATATTAATAAAATTAAACAAAATATATTCAATAGAAAAAATACAAAGTTATTGCGGTTGAGTAGATGTTCCAAAACTAGACATGGCAACGGAGCGGGGTGAATTTTGCCTCCGCCCGCACTCGACTAATCGGGAAAAACCTGCACCCGCCCCCGTTTTATAGTGGATGTGAAACTTATGCCTCATCCCCGCCCGCAACAGAGTTCGAGTTTCCCCGCCCACATCTGCATCCATTCTTATATATAAAATTATAAATTTAAAAATTATATCTATTATAATTAATATAATAAAATAATTATTGTTAGACAATAATAAAATTAAAAAATATTTTATACAGAGATAAGATTATAATTTATAATATTTAAAAAATATTAAGTATATTTAATATGTATATGTATAGAAAATTTAAAAATTACTATAATATTACTTGCATGGCAAGTTCGGGTGCGGGGTGATATTCACCACGCCAAATCCGTCCCCGAAATTTTAATTTCAGGAAAAATCTGCGCCCGTATCCAGGTATCCGCGTGTGCGAGTTATATTGTTATCCCTAATCAAAACAAATAAGGTGATATATTATTTTAACAACTTATTCTTATCTTGCAAATAAATTAACAACTTAATTTTACTTTGTTAATAACTCTCTCGTATATTTTCTTTAGATATAATAAATAAAAACAAATAATAATAATAATAATAATAATAAAAGTAAATTATATTAATAAAATCAAACAAAATATATTATATTAAAACAAAATACAGAAAAAAAATGTATCAAATTTAAATTAATGGCTTAATTTAGTTTTTTTTCTTCTTTTTATTAATATAATTTATTTTTTTTTATTATTATTATTTTTATTATTATAGTGGTGCATGAGTTTGAATTCACTACCTTATTTCTTTATATTATTTTACCTTCAATTTCCTTATAATTGAAATCAATCTTATAAACTAATTAATTTGAAATTAATTACTATAAAATCAATTAACCTTTATTTTAATTCGAATTATTATTAGTTGAAATCAATTTTATAAAATTAATTTATTTGATATAAATTTTTGTAAATTAAAATAAATTTTAGACTATTTTTCTCTTTCGTCTTTCCCATTTCCATTTTCACAACAACACTGACACAGTCAAACTCAAAGAATCAAATTCAATCATTTTCCATTTCTCGTTACTCTCTTATTAGTTCCCTTCCTCTCTTAACCAAGTTTTACCTTTAACGTTACGTTACCTTCAATCGATCTCATTTTCTCCTTCCTCGAACTTTCATTTTCACTTCGTACAATCCTTCAATACCCATTTACACCAAAAACGCCAAACCCAACTCCTTTCCTTGACCCATTTTCCCTTTTACAGTAAATTCACCTTTGACCCTAACCCGACATGAATGGATTAGGGTTATAGGGTAGTCCCTATAACACTGTGACCTTAAAAATCATATCTTTCTCATTCCATCTATATCTATTTATTTTTTTGTTGTGATTTTTTATTTTGGGTATGGAGGTGGAAGAGTGTATTGCGATGGTGGCATTGGAATCTCTAGGTAAAGGTTTTGATTTGGCTAGTGATTTTCGTTTAAGGTTTGCTAAGGGAATTCGTGGGGGTGCTAATAGTAATAGTAGTAAGAGGTTGGTGGTGCTTGATGAAAACAATAAAAGGGATATTTTTATTCCTGGAGTTGGAGGAACCACTAAAATTAAAGGGGTTTCTGAGAATATTCGTTGTGATAAAGGTGATCGAATTCGCTTCAAGTCTGATGTACTTGAATTCAACCAGGTCCATTTTCTTTCTTCTTTATTGTTAGTGCTTTTTATAAGTAATGTTTAAAATTGAAGTTACGAATTATTGATATTGCTGAGAATCACGGTTAAATGTGGCTGATGCTTGTTAGTTGTTTGTATTGCGGTCCCACAGATATATCCAAAACAAAAACCTTGATGCTGTTGTCCAAATCAAAGTCACAGACTTGTTTTTACACAGTAATGTTTTTGAATATCAATTTTGGACAACCAAATCTGATAACCTTTTTAATGGTTAATGCAGTTTGCATGCATGTTAGATTTGAAAACTTGAAAATCGAGCTTAGTCACGGTTGAATTTGTGGTTAATAAAGTTCAGTAGATGGTTAATAAGTTGTGACACCTTATATATCTATTAATCAAATCTCACTCTTTGTTAACCATTTCAAAAGTTGTCGAATTTCGTTGTCACCAATTGATGTTCAAATTACATTCTGTTGTTAAAACCCTGGTTATAACATATAAGAAGCAAATGAGTTTGTTAAAATCCTTTATCTGTGTGTTTAATTTGACGTGTTTGTCTCTGTGCATTGTTATATATCTATTCTTCTTTCCTTGCAGATGTCTGAGTTGCTAAACCAAAAATCAGCAGTACAAGGAAAAATCCCTTCTGGATATTTTAATGCTCTTTTTGATATGAGTGGTGATTGGCTTCGTGATGCTACTGACATCAAATATCTTGCTTTTGATGGGTATTTTATTTCTCTCTACTATCTGCACCTCACAGCTTCTCCACTTGTACTGCAAGAGGAAGTAAAAAAGTCTGTTCCAGCTCAGTGGGATCCAGCTTCACTGTCTAGGTAAACAAACACTACACCACAACGTTATGGACATGTCCTGTGATCTGTGCCTTCTTGGTGTTAAATAACATGTCTCCATTTTCCATAACTTCTCTTGAGATTGAATTGAATTTAATGAATTCAACTTTTTCTTTTGTGCTTCAATCATTATAACCATCAATACAAAATTTAGTGTTTTTTGGTAACAAAGAAAGAACCAACTGATAAAACAAAATGATATCTTCTTTAACTTCGGCACGAGGTTCAGATTACCTTGTGGACAGACTTTGTCTCCTTGATTATACCTGTTTTAGTCTATGTAAATTGTTGCATTCAGGTTAGGTTGCTTTTTGTAAGTGAAACAATCTGGTCTAGTAACTGAAGTTGATGGTTTAAATGACCTGTAATTTTGGGTTGATGAGGATATGATGCTGATTGAGTTTGTTAGGCAGGTTCATCCAGACATATGGTACTCACATAGTAGTAGGTATGTCTGTTGGAGGTCAAGATGTAATTTGTGTCAAACAAAAACATTCATCAAAGATTCCCCCCGGTGATATCGGGAGACATTTAGAGGATCTTGGAGATTTTATATTTTCGGATGTAAGAAGCCCTTCTTCACTACAGAAGAAGACGGCAGATAGTAAACAGAAGGTATTGTGCTTTATCTTTGGTAACCTCAGCATGTAGTTTTTGTTTCTGCTGAGTGCTGATGCAATCTCTCTATTTATGTAGGTCCCTGAGGTCTTTAATCGTGTGATGCAATCAAACACAATGCAGTTTACCAGTATTTCAGAAACATCAAGCAAGGACGTAAGCCCCTAATGAGTAATATTTGTCATTTGGAATAAGCAAAGTTTCTAGGTTGAGAACATAATATATTACTTTATCTTGGAACAGGGCCTCACTATTATTTGCTCCAAAAGAGGAGGAGATGTATACAAGCACAGTCACTCAAATTGGCTACAGACAGTGCCTTCTAATCCCGAAGCGATCTTATTCAAGTTTGTTCCTATTTCCTCACTTCTGACTGGAATTCCTGGAAGTGGCTATCTTAGTCATGCAATCAATTTATATTTGCGCTGTACGTCTTCTCACATACTATAGTTTACTTATCCATATCCAGTTTAGGTCTATTACTATTTATAAAATTTTGCCGTGTTGTAGATAAGCTCCAAAATACCATTCTTTCATTTCATTACTATTAAGGTCCGAAACACGTCATTGATTCACTTGTTCTCTACAGATAAGCCCTCTCCCGAAGATTTGCAATATTTTTTAGAGTTTCAAATTCCAAGGCAATGGGCGCCCATGTTTTGTGAACTGCCTCTCAGGCATCAGCGAAGAAAGACCTCTTCCCTTTCCCTGCAATTCTGTTTCTTTGGTCCAAAGCTTCATATTAGCTCTACTCAGGTACTGTTAACCAAACTCTCCTGTTTGAGTAAATAAGTATTGCATGTGTTGAACCGTACTCTTAGTTGTCTCTTATGTTTGAGTTTAATATTTGCTTTGACAAGATTTTCTCCTCACACTTCTGGTTGGTGATAAATTTAGCTGGGGTATAATATAACTTTTAACCAGCTACTGTTTACGCCCTGCCTGTTAGATATGTTACGTAAAACAATTTGTGTGTTTTCACCGATCAGTTTAAGCTAATGGGATAGTTCGTTCATGACATAGTAATAGAACGTCCGACTAAGGGATCTAGAATTAGATCCTTGCTGCCCCCATTCTTCAAAATAAAAAGTTAATTTTAACACAAGGTTGGTTGTCTTGTTACTCCTATGCATTGTCCACACTTAATGTCTGAAGGGTTCTTTGTGTGAGAGAGAGCTGTTAAATATGCAATATAAAACCATTCACTGTGTGCACTCTTCACCCATCAACTTATCCTAATGAGATGGTTGATTCATAATACTGCTTAATTCTTTTATCAGATACTCTAGCTGTTACTCTTCCTGATTTTAATGTAACACCTTATCCAATATGTAATGTTAGAGGAGACGACCACACTTAAAGGAAGAGAGGAAAAAATAAAAAAACGAGGGTGACCTGGCTCTTGATACCATTCTTGAAATAATTGATTTGAATTACTTATGAGGCTAACCCTTAGCCTTATGTATTTATAATGAAAAGATTATAATTAAGATCCCTTGATTATAAGGATAAGAATAGGAATAAAGCAAAGTAAATATCGGCAATATCTTAACAGTTTCTTTATATAAATGTCTTTCATATATACACTAATGAAACCGTTCATTTTTTAAATTGAATGTATTACAACTGTCTTGCATGTGTGAAGGAAAAAATTTTTAGTTATTTGCTAGTGGATCATGTGCTTCTGGCCTTCATGCGAGTTCCTGATTGCCTCTGATGATTTTGGGATGTAAGAGAACTCGGAAATGTATTCGTATTGTTAACATCTATGACCCAAGAAGCTCATTCTGTGTGTATTTTCTGTCAGTTATCTTTGTAGTGTGTTCTGCGAACTTTGTAGGGATTTATTACTTCTGTTTTACTTTCCTCCACTCATCTTTTACATGCTTGGGAACTTTGTGACCCTTCATTCTTACAGTTAATGTTATATTCTCTCATTAATTACGATTTTTTGTACAAAATGGCAGGTGGTAAGTGATCAAAAACCCGTGGTTGGCCTCCGCTTGTACTTGGAGGGCAGGAAAAGTGACAGACTTGCTTTACATATAAATCATCTGTCGAGCCTCCCAAACAAGATGATCCTCTCTTCAGGTACCCCAACCTCAAGCGGACCATCTATGTGGCGAGGATCTGATGAAAATGAATCCAGTGACCAATTTCTGGAACCAATCAGATGGAAGAGATTCTCAAACGTGTGTACAGCCGTGGTCAAGCATGACCCTAACTGGCTGAACGATTGTGGAGGTGTTTACATTGTAACTGGTGCACAACTCATTGCCAAAGGGAGTTGGCCGAGAAATGTGCTTCATCTGCATCTTCTCTTTACTCATATAACCAACTGCAGTATACGGAAGTCAGAGTGGGGTGCCGCACCAGAGACTTCAAGAAAATCGTCTTTCCTCACAAATTTAAGCACAACATTTTCATTCACACAGCAAAGTACTATTGCTCCACCAAAGCAGGCCCCAACCGCACTTAACTCTGGCATTTATCCAAACGGTCCACCTTGTCCTGTTCGCTCCGGTAAACTACTTAAATATGTAGAGACAGCTGAGGTTTTGCGAGGCCCTCATGATGCTCCTGGTCATTGGTTGGTTACAGCTGCTAAGCTTGTGACTGAGGGTGGTAAGATAGGATTGCAGGTAAAGTTTGCATTGTTAGATTATTGGTGATTCTTAGGTGGCTAATATATCCAGAGTAATATCATTAGTTTTTTATCATGTAGTGTCGCTGAATTATTTTTGAAATTACGTATTACATGTAAATATTATTTCTAAAGGCTTTGTACAGTACAGTATACAAAATGAGTGGTTGTTGACATGAGACAATGGAAAATTAAATTTAGGATATATTCTGCTAGTTCTTGACACATTTTAGTGTCACGGTTTTAGTAAAAAAAAATCAACGTACTTAAACTCGAGAGTTTAAGTAAACTCGTTTTACCTATGTGAACTCGAGTCGTAAACTCTTACGAATTTACCTCATATTAGAATATAATTAAAAATAATATATATATATATATATATATATATATATATATATATATATATATATATATGACATATATACTTATAGATTACCATAAATACATAATTTTAACTCAAATATAGAGAAAATATTAAATCACCATAATAAAAGTGTCATACTTATAAACTTGTGTTAAATTAGACATTATAAAAGTTAAACAAGGCTTAATTGTTTTTACATAAGTTAATAAAACTAATTTGATTAGCAAATATAAAATAAAAAAGAAACTGTAAAATAAAAAAAAAAAAAATTATGTCCAATACTTATTATCAATAGTAGAATAAAACTGTTTTTAGAAGATAAAAATGATAAAAATGTTAACAAAATAGAATAATAGCATAGTATTGTTGTTTAGACTTTTAAACATTTAGTCCCACATTGGAAGATTGTGCAAAATGGAGAAAAATATTATCTATAAAACCAATACATGGTGTCTGTGTAACTTGGATTGAAGTGATATCTATGGTATGCATTTAATGCGCCATTTTCTTCTTTTATTGTATTCAATTAATTGGTTTTTATTTTTATTAATTAAATGGTTTAATTTCACCATTTTTTCAAATAATTAGTTTAAACATTTGGTTAGATACTAGTTTGCGAGTTTATATGATTTTAACTGCGTTTACAAGTTAACTTGCGATTTTAACGACCTTAGTAAAAATCATTGTTTACACAACGAAGAAAGTTAAAAAAATGGTGAATGAATAGCTACAATATGCTTGTCACTGTTATATTGCAAATCAATCTGGGTCCAGCATGGCCCTAGTAATCTATCTACGTGCATGGTTAAGGGTAATTTTTACTTATCTTTATTTCATTATTACTTATGTCTTAATATTAATGCATTAGTAATCATTTTAAGTAAAGTAAAGAGGAAAATTAATGCCATGATCATATCAATTAGATATACTTGCCTGAAATATACCCTTGATTGGAGGCTCTTTCTAATGCAATGCATAGCTTTCTTCTTTTGCTAGTCTACTAGCGTGTATTCTTAATTGAAAAAAAAGAAATAAATTAATTATAAGATGATTAATAAGTGTGATGTTACTACCTAATTATACATAGTTGTACTTGGCTTCACGTGTTTCGTGAAGAATTATTTCAGTGGAATTTCTACCTCTTCACTTCTTTGTTTCTGTCTCTGATTTTAACAGTAAGCAAACAGCATGTGGTCATAGTAATAGAAAATCTTTAGGACCACCAAAAGAATTGATTGATGTTTTGTCCATTTGCTTCACAAAACACAATCAGTAGTTGGAGATAATTGCTGATATCTATTTCTGTGTCCACATGGGGTCCATTTCCACTCCATTTCTCTTCAACCCTCACACTTATACCAGATAATAACAATTAACTCTTGGATGCATCTTAGGTGGAATGATTACGATTGTCACGCGAGCATTTCCTTAATATGGATAATTACTTATTAGAATACAAAAAAGGGAATAAAGATTTGCACTATCATTTAACATGCATGTGCACAACTGCACTAACTCAATTAAATTAATTAACATAAAGTTGAATTTCAATCTGTCTCATTGGGGTGCAGGCCAATTCTTCTGAATCTCAAAACGATAACTAGCATCCAAGTAGCATTTGCGATCATCATCTACAAACTAAACCAACAAATATGAGTATTAGTTTCACAACACACAAATAAACCAAATAAAAAAAGAAAATGAAAACTAACAAGAAGAAGAAATAGTTAATCCATAGGTTTTGTGCATGTTATACAATTTTCTAATTTTCTTACCTTGGTTCTTGCTGAATAGGTTCCCCTAGCAAACAAGCCTGAAGGGGTAATTTCTTCTTCCAATTCATATGTATATGGTTCCTGCTGTGGGCTATAAGTTCCTAACATTTTCTTTGTCTTGTCCACTGTTTCAATAAATTCATGAAAGCCACATAACTAAGACAGTTAGCAAACATATAGCTGTTTAATTAATCTAACAAAACATTAAAAAGAGGTCTATGTCTCACCTCTAACCCCAGTTTTCCAAACAACATTGGTGTATTTGAGGCCAGATACAATGTTGTTGGAGACAGTGAAGGAGAATTTAAGCCTGTATTGGCTTCCTTCCTTGAGAGTGAATATAGTCTTTTTGGAATCAGTTGTGAATGGAATTGGCAATATGATTTCAGACCTTCCTGGGCATATAATGGTGAGGCTCACTATCTTCACTTCTGGCTCTATTTTCTCTACATTACAACAAAATGGCTTTTACATTTTCAGGATTCATAAAAACTAACTGAAAATGCTCTGCGGCCGTCCAGCCAATGCAAACAAATCTCGGCCATTGGATCAAGGTATAAGCCAAATTCCACGACCGATATTTGAATATTCAGTTAATGTTCGCTTAAATAAATTGAATATTCTATGGCTCCAGTATGATGTATCAAAAGTCTAACAATTCCTACAACTCTGCACCATATTGGAGCCATAGAGGATTCAAGTTCATGCTTGAAATAAAAAATGGGCTATCTTGTAAATGCTCAATAGTGTTTCATATAAACAAAGTCAATTAAATTGGAGGAAGAGGGTCTTCAACAAGCATTTTCAATGAATTTTCAATATTGCAATGAGATTAATGCCACATTTTAATTAGTGAAATAAAATTCAGAAGAATAACATAATTTAAGGAAAATAAGTACCTCCAACAGCAGACACATCAACATTTCCTAGAAGTTGCTCTTTCCATTTCCTCAAGCTTTCATCATCCTTTAAAATACAAAACAAAATTTCCAATTCATCAAAAAATCAACCGAAGAAAGAAATAAAATCAGAAAGTACTATTTGAAAAAGAACCTTACTTTATCTTTCTCAAGCTGTTCCTTGAGAGAAAACTGAGGGCCAAGATCCAATTCCAACTTGGTGTCTTCCTCTTCCTCTTGCTCAATTTCCTCAACATAATCATAGTTGACACCATCATCACTACAAGGAATCTTGTCTAATTCCCCACCAACCTTGTTGGTTCCTTTGTTTTTGTGCTCTTCTTCCAAATGAGCATTAAAGGTAACATCTTTGGTAGTGGACACAGCTCCTACAGCAGCAGACATTGTCAACCTCCAAATCAAAACAGAAAAAAGAAACAACAACTTGGAACTCCTCAAACTAATGACAAATTTAGAGGATAGTGTTCTATATCCCTTAGCAATAGAAGGTTGCAACTTGAGTTAAGAGTTGTGTGTGTGTAATATGTATGGACAATTAAAGATTAGATTTTTAAGAGAAGAGAAGAGTAGCACTAAGGTGAATGTGGTCCTGGAAATGAAATGGTAACGAAAAACGGTTGGAATAAAGTTGGTGGGAACCACTAATGATGGTGGAGAAGGTTGTATAACAAAACAACTTAGACCTCCAACGTTCTTATACATTATAATGATTATATACATTCTGTAATATACTATGACTTTTTAAATGCTTCAAGCCGTCCATAAATGAAGATTATAATTTTTAATTAGAATGAGCATTAAAGGTTGATTCAGTTGACAAAACCCAGGTGTTACCTGCTCATTAGCTTTTTACTATTCTATTTTTTTTCTCATTCTCCTTTTATATTGGAGAAAGATTGGGCCACACCTTAAGAATAGGTTCATGGCAAATAAACAGACCAAACCCATGTTTTAAACAGCTTGATGAGACTTTTACCAAACCATCCTTAAAAAGGGACTAACATGTTTTGAATTTATAATTTTGAATGATTATTTGTAGTCTTTTTCTTAGAGTCTAAATTGAATTTCCAGAGACTAACATATCACAACTCTTTTGTTAAATTTCATATAAAATCGATGTTATTTATCTTTTAATTTTTTTTATTAAATTAATCAATGAGATTTTTTCTATTCATTCTATTCATTCTTTTAAATCAATGAGATTTTTTCTATTCATTCTTTTTGTACTGTCAATTAATTATAAATGATTTTACACACGATTTTAATATCATTATAATTAAAATTATTTTTTTAAATATTTACATTAATCATATATATCAATTAAACTATAAAACACTCATTTTGTCTCTAAATACAAGTTACTTTAACAACTATTTGTGAATCTCACTCGTTTTACAATATTATATATATTTTTCTTATTATAACCATAACTATTTATTACTCTGTCGGTAAATCATAGTTTTCATAAAATCAACTATATTTATTAATTTGTATGTTATTTACTAAAATGACTTATATTTTAAGATGAGGGAGAATTTATAAATCACTGTTAAAATAATTTTCTGTCTATCAAATTGATTTTTCATTAAATTAGTTTTAACATGTTTTGTTTATAGTTTATTCCGAGTGGTGTGTACAATTTGAAGAGATTTTGTTTATATAATTAATGATGCCACGTGTATTCCAACATAAACATTGTATCTAACACACAGCTATTGCTATTTGCAAACACACAACAAAACAGAAGAACGACAAAGTAATTTTCAATTGTTTCCATCACCGTTCCAGTCCAAAACACCAACCCCCAAGCATAACCTTTATCAGATACTCTCTTCCAATTCCAACTTCAACACACTACTCACATGACACCCCTCCTTCAGATTAGTGTTTTACTATTTGTTGGACTCACTCTCAAAGTGTGAGAAGTGAAGTCCCAACAATATGGCTTCAACACCTCTCGTCTTCTCTTCTTCCCTCAACAAATCACTCCATCATCCTCATCGACCCTTTCATTCCTTCCAATCTCCTTCTCTACACTTCAAATTCAAACATACCTTCCATTATTCCAACTGCTTCACCGTTTTCCCTTCAAAGCCACTCTTCTTTTCTCCCAAACTACTCGCACGAGCTTCTTCTGATGAACATGCCGAACTCTCAGATTCTTCTTTGGTTGGTGAAGAATCTGCAACTTTTCAAATTAAAGATCAGAAACTGTCTTCTTGGTTTTACTTCACTCTAATATTGGGAGTTGTGCTGTTTGTTCTTAATGTCATCTGGATTGATGATTCAACTGGGTTCGGTAAGGCTTTTGTTGATTCCATTTCAGGGATTTCAGATAGTCACGAGGTGATTCTTTTATTTATTTATTTATTTATTTATTTATTTATTTTTTGTATTTTACTTGGATAAATGTGGAAATTTACTAATGAGAGTTTACTATAGTTTTATTTTTAAGTTTGATTATTCATTGTATTATGAAATTGCTTGTACTAATGGATTTGTGATAAAAAGGAGATAAAAAACCAAAAAGAAAAAGGAAAGATAATTTGGCAAAAGTCACACCTACCTAGAGAACATTCTATTCTTAATTTGTTGAAGATTTTGCTTTCAATATTTTAGGATATTTTGTCTGCTAATTTCCATTGAAGATACCGAAATTGTACTTGTGTGTTGTGATGACTTGAAAACAAAATGTGCCCTGAAAGAAAGAAAGAACATAAGAACATGTATGTAGGACGACATTTGGAGCGGCAACTGTGATGGACTTAGATTCATAACTCATTAGTGACCCTTTGAAGTGTGTTTCACTTTGCAGGTGGTAATGTTTGTCCTGATTCTCATATTTGCTGGTGTCCACAGTGGCCTTGCCTGTTTCCGTGACAGCGGTGAGAAACTCATTGGAGAACGAGCTTACCGTGTTCTTTTTGCAGGGACATCACTACCTTTGGCTCTCACCATCATTGTGAGTTTCTGCAAATTTTTATTACAAGCTACACAAAAACTCCAATATCCTCAATGACTTGTGCTCATATCTCATCTCCTATAGTCCTAAACAATGATATGATTGCCTTATTTGTTTGAGAATATTGACGCCTAGTCTTTTAATTTATTTGGTAACCATGTTATTAGTGCGAAGTATCCACTGACTTTGTCGATGACTAATGTCTGCTGGGGAACCTGGCTATAGGGTCTCCCCTTCCAACCACGTTTATTCCATCTACAAGGCTCGAACCGGAGACCATACTTGCTACAAGGCTCGAACCGGAGACCATACTTGCTTAAAGGATTCTATTCCAGTTCTACCTGGACCAACATAATGTTGGTTTGTCCAGTCTTTTATTAGGACAATGGATATTGATTCAAATTTCAAACTAATATGCTTATTTGTGTTTGGCTTTATGATGCAGGTGTATTTTATTAATCACAGATACGACGGACTTCAGCTGTGGCAGCTCCAAAGTGTTCCTGGAGTTCATCAACTTGTGTGGATTTCTAACTTCATCTCCTTCCTTTTCTTGTATCCTTCAACCTTTAACCTTTTAGAGGTTGCAGCAGTTGACAAGCCTAAGTTACATCTCTATGAAACTGGAATCATAAGAATAACCAGACATCCACAGGTATAATAAACAAATCCAAACAATTTCATATATCAAAGTAAAAACCGGAAGACACCGATGAATTCAATGGTCTTTATGATTTTGATGATCTTGGTATAACTAGAACAAATAGTAATCACATGTTGTAAAATTTGTTATTTCTTGCACTTGGCCTCATTCTGAGTGAAGGATTCATTTTTTGTTGTTATAAGATGGTTGGACAGGTTATGTGGTGTGTTGCTCATACAATTTGGATTGGAAATTCTGTGGTGGTTGCAGCTTCAATTGCTTTAATTGGACATCATTTATTTGGTGTTTGGAATGGAGATAGGCGTCTAGCTGAAAAATATGGTGAAGATTTTGAGATAGTTAAGAGTAGAACAAGTGTTGTCCCTTTTGCAGCAATACTTGATGGAAGACAAACGTTACCAAAAGATTTCTACAAAGAGTTTCTTCGATTACCATATTTTACAATCACTGCTATAACATTAGGAGCTTACTTTGCACATCCACTTATGCGAGCAGCTAGTTTAAAACTTCATTGGTAGTTAAAATCTTATGTTTATAGATAGATAATAATGCCACATGCTGTAGTGGTGTAACTTGTAAGTATGTTTATACAGATGGATAGTGTATCCTTACGAACAATGAACTATGAAACTAAAAACATCAGAAAGGATACAGAAATTAGTTGAAAGTTTTTTTTTTTTACAACAAATTAATTGAAAAGTTGATCATGCGCACATCCAAAATCTCATCACTTATTTCATAATTCATAAATAAAATCCCCATCTCTTATGTTTTCATGTCTACGTTGTAGGCGCTAACATGAGTATGAGTGGAAATCTGTTTACTCCAAAAATATCTCTTGTACGCAAAATGTATTGTAAAAATTAGTAAAACCATCTTTGCGGCTCCTTTTTTTTTTCCGAATATCTTGTTTCCTTTTGAAGGAATTCATATATGTCTCTTTTTTTCCAAATATCTTGTTTCTTTTGAATGAATTCATATATCACTACATTGAATAGTGAAGTATATGAGACCGAGTTTTGATATATTTTACCATTAAATATTTAATACAATATTTTTATGTAAGACCAGAAAAAATCATGTATTGGGATGTTTTTGGAGGGTAAGCAGGCACATTTTTTTCTTTGATAAAATATTAAACTACTTTTTTAAATTAAATGAATAAAATTATTTAGGTTATTATAGAACCTTCTTTTTTCATGAAAGACACGTTAATATTGTTAAAAAACCCTATGACGCACATTAGAAAAACTTTATTAACATTGCCAAAAATATCCTATATTGCTAAAATAAAAATTGATTTTTCAGATTTAGAATTGTATTTTAATATATAATTACAGACAAAAGAAATACAACAATAATAAATAATGCTATTGTTTAAATTTTTTAAAAAGCATTAAAGAAATAAAAAATTATCATTAATTAAAATAGCATTGAAGATAATTATACAACAATTTAGTAAAATAAAAATATCAAAATTTTCATCGCATAATCTATAGACAATACTATTGTTTAAATATTTTCACAATGAAGTGAAGAATGTAACTCTCACAAATTACAAATTGAAAATAAATAATTTATCAATTATTTTTTTTAATTTTGAATTATTTAAAACAAATTATTTCATTTACATATTTCAATTTAAAACATCTTATATCGGAATGTTCCTGTGTATGAGAGAGAGAACAAGAGGCTTTTCCCGCCATTTTGTTCCCCGGCCCCAATAATTTGGCGCGTCAATTCAGAAACTGGGAAGCAACACAGAGTAGTCACAGCTTGAGCTTGCATTCCACTGTTTTTGGCTTCGGCGCCGCAAGTGAAGTAACAAAGCGATGGAAATTGTTCGACCTCAGAGTCACAGGAACTTATTTTCCTCTAACGACACCGTTTCTGTTCCATCTCTTCCCCTCTATCGCTCTGCTCCGCCACTCGAAGTCAGACTCGAAGATTTCGAGTCCTTCGCCATCGATCGCCTCCGAGGTCATTTTTCTTCATCTTCCTTTTGTACTTCTTCAATTTCCATAGATCTGTTCTATGCACAATCACATGTTTCCAATTCTCGCTGTTTTCGTACCTAGGTTTTGAATAGTTTACTCTCCTCTTTCCTGTGTCTCGTGCTTCCAATATCTTTATTTTTCCTTCAATTTTATAAATAAAATCGAAGAAAAAAAAGAGCAACATCTGGTTTTTAAGCTTGTGGTAATTTGAGTATAGTGTTGAAGTGAAGATCTGAAATCTGTTAGCGATTTTGTTTCTGAATGTGTTTTTTTTTTGAATGTATTTAGTATTAAAATCGTGTATATGCGTTTCTTCAACTTTTTGTGATGCACATTTTTGAAGTGTTGTGATGCATATTTTGATCAGTGATGTATATAATTGCTTGTTGCAGTTCTTAAAGGGATTTCTGATGGTTTATCACGGGGGAAGAAACCGGAAGAAATGGAAAAATTGGTAAAATCATGGATTTGCTAATATGAATAGATCATCAATTAATTAATTAATTAGATTTTCTTCTGTTGACTATTTCCATGCGAACTTCCTTTGCGCAGGTAAAAGAACTGTGGAAAGTGAATATGAGACACCAGCATGCTTCTGAAGTTCTAAACAAGGATATTATATCTCATTTTGTTTTGCGTCTGGTGTATTGCAGAACGTAAGAGCTCTCTCTTTCTCTTTAATGTGTTTTTGTTTTTCTGTGCAATTTGTAATAGGTATCGATTTTTCTGTGATCCTAAACTAAATTACTTGAATGTCGACCTGTATGGCCAGGGAGGACTTGAGGAAATGGTTTCTCTCTATGGAATGTGCACTTTTTCGCTACCGTTTTCGTTTTCTAACTCCTGAAGCCCAGGTAAAATCCGTCTTTACTACATGTACTTTGCATTTCAAGTTAGGTACTAATTTATCATGTATTTTGCCCATGAGTGCACAGAGGGCAATCATGGACAAATTTGATCTTACTTGCAGGGCTGTTAACAATGTGGAATTTGAGGTATTCACATGCCATTTGTTTTATTGGTATCTCTTTATTGTTAATGTTTCTATAAAGTGAATTAAAGAAAATTTTTGTTTAGAGTAACAGATATCTCTGAGTACCTTAAAATATGAATATTTCAATTTTCAGAGCATAAAAGAGAAATTGGGACAAGTTGCACGTTCCATGGGTCAGCCTTCACCCACTGGTAGGAACACATTGTTTTCTTTATTCGATGATCATTTCCAATTTCGGCATAGATTTCATTCTTCTTTTCAGCATAAATGATTTCCATGCACCGTGCTAGAGGTTGAATGAATAAGAACATCTAAATAACCCGTTGTTGCTATTGCTCAAGGGTTATACCCCATCTTTCCTCTTTTTGTGTTTTTGAATTCTTTAGTATGTAAATCTTGTGCCGAGGTTGCAGTTGCATGATTTAATTTCTGTAAAAGTATCTTGGGGATTGTACAAGCGATACATTTGTGCTGCTATTCTATATGAGGACAATGATATACTATTTTCAAAAGTTATGAATCCTTTTTCTTCTTGATGTCTACAAATCATTTCCTGTTTTTGACCACTTATTAATATCTGACGCGCCTATCTTTTGCTTTGCTTTTTTTAACTTTTTTGCAGTGGATGCTATCTTTTACAAGGTACGTGTGTTATCTTTTCCCTTTTCTACTTATTGCTTTTTGTACAAATGAATAGATTCACATACTGCTTTAAACATGACCCCAGTTCTACTTCATATATTCCGCGAATGTTCTAAATATTTCTTATGGTTCTCTGGTAGAAGATAGGTACTCTTGTTCAGTAAATTTTGGATTTTACTAATAGGACCCTGTTTCTGACATATGTCCCGAGTCGCAACTCAAACAACCCCCATCCCCCCCAAAAAAAGAAAGCAGTTAGTTTAGAAAGGTTTTGGTCTATCATAATAAACGGTTAAGAATGGGAAATAGTAATTGGTTACTTATCGTTGGATTTCTTTGTGATTTCCAAAAGCTTGTTTATGTGTGTGTGAGGGAGAGGAAGGGACAGATAGATCTTCGTTCAAAACCTCTAGTTGTGTTTTTGAGATCTCAGGGTGAAGAATGTGATTGGTGAAGGTTTGAGAAAAAGATGGATTTTGTTATTTACCTTCTTGAAATCCCTTCAATATACTTGAAAAGTTTGAGATCTTTTTGCCTTTCTTTGCCATTACTGCTTGAAAAGTTTGTTATGCACGTTGCTGTCAACCCAGTTTTGAATAAAAGAAACCAAGCTATAGAAGTGAATTGCGACTTTTCCATTTTGTCAGTCAGACATGTGATCATAAGGGGGAGATAAACTGTCACTGTATAAGTTTGATAATCAGTTAGTTATTATGAAGTCATACATGATTGATTTTTGTGCACTAGCTTGAAGGGGAGTGTAAGGAAGTAGAAATATGTTAATCCTATAGACACTTTTTAGTTTTCAGAAGTTTGCTTATATATATGAGTGGGTTGTTTGAGAGAATATCTTCTTTCAACACAATTTGACGTTACCTTTTCCTGAAAACATATCAAACAACTTTCATTTGTTTGTATCCATTTGTCAATAAATGTAAGATTGAATAACCATGTGGGAGGAACCTTTCTAACAGAATACATGGAGTGGAAATTCTAAGTTCTTGCTGTCATCTTTGTCTAGTATTCTCCCCTCTCTCCTCAGTTTTTACTACATTTGGATATCTTGCCTTTCATTGCCATATAGGTACCATTTGAAGAAGTTCCAGAACTTGTAGCTGGGCGTAAAGTGTTTATAAGTCAAGGATATGCTTATGTTGCAATGAATCAGGTTGGCAAGTGTAGTTGCTTTCTATTCATTGTCTTATATCAACATTGTATTGGTTATTGTAAATTTAGTGTTTCGATGTTGATTCCTTCCCAGGTTGTTTCACTTGTAGCCACACTATTTCGCAGTCAGCTGTCTAAGACGGTCATCCTTACTAACAGGTTGGGTTGGTCATTTTGGATCTCAATAAATTTTCTCATATGTATTCTAGGAGAATTTTCTTTCTTCAGATGCAATTTTGGGATTTATGATTTTTAGGGTTGCGATAAATTGTTGCAGAAAATGGACATCTTCAATCAGAGAACAAGAGAAACATAGGTTGACTCCTGTAAGTGTGGTCGTGCTCTTTTTTTATCAGTATATCCTTTAATTCTTTATTAAAGTTGACTAGGTCTTGTGTAGATTGTGGAAGCCTTGTCCTCAAGTTATCTGGGTCCAGATTTTTCTCAGGTAATTCATGCAGTAAATTCGTTCACTTATCACTATTATTAAGTGTTTATGTGATGTTGGAGTTATTTTGATTGAGAACCTCTGCAGCCAAGAGAATATGCTGAGATATCATTAAAGGACATTGATCAAGTTGCTAAGAGCTCATTTCCTTTGTGCATGCGTCACCTATTTGATAAGGTTAAATCAGTCATAAATATGATCCACATATTGTGTTTCTCACTCTGATTCATTTTTATTAATTTTTTCTCTTACTCATCTATCTCTTTTTTTAACGAGTCTTCGTATTGTTCTTTTGTTATCTCATCTGTCCTGACTCCTGAATTGTGCCATGCTTATGCAGCTGAAAGAGGACCATCATTTAAAGCACGGTGGAAGGATGCAACTTGGCCTGTTTCTCAAGGTCAATCTGAGCATAATGAAAATACTCTTATATGTGTGAGCCTGTGAGGCGTTAAATGTAGCTTGACATTTCACATACTTTTACACATGGTGTCCATGATGCAGCTTATCTAATTAGTTTGACAGATATTACCATTTCCTTTTTTCTTTGCTCTTAGTTGGGGAAGGAAAGATGAATGGCTGAAATATACCAGCAGATGCAGTTACTTTTTTAGGTTGCATTGAAATAATTTCTTTTTATACTTACAAATCATGATACCCTGATTTTGAGAATTTCATGTCAAGGTCTTCCATGCTTTGACTGGTTCCATTTGGGCATAGTTGCACAAATCTCCAAATTAAACTACAAAAGTTTATGGTGGTATGCTATGTTTTTACCGGGTTCTAAATGTTAGAGTTAGCACTTATCTGTAGCATTGTCAAAGTACAACATTTTGATACACCTTCATTTTGAATTATTACTATTATTTTTAATTTGAATATGCTGTTGATTAGAGGACCGGAAAGAATCAATTAGATGTTTCTTTAATTCGCTTTCTTCTCAATGACTGTTCATTCTTTTCCCCTCTATGTCTTCAGCTTTCTCATCTTTTGTTCTTTTTCTGTAATCTAAGTAGGGTGTTGGTTTGAACCTGGATGATGCACTTGCGTTTTGGAGAGCCGAGTTCTCTAAAAAGGTAAGTACGATACTTGTACATGATCTCTTATGGAAACGGAAACCTATGCACTCATTCAAACTTTAAAGTTAAATATGTGAGCTTGTTTGTATTTTCAGCAATATGAATGTTGAATTACAATGAGAATCAAAACAGTTTTGGCTTTAATGATTGATGTACATTTTTTAGTAATAGTTTTAAATCATTGTTAGTGTTGAAAATTAGAATAAAAATATATTTATTGAAATATACCATCTCAAGAATTAGAATAAAATTATATTTATTGGAATTGAATAATGAAATATATTGGCAATACATTAGATATATATATATATATATATATACTAGATTACTAAACAACCAAATCTTATTAGTACTCATATGTAACTAAATTCCTATTAGTACTCATATATAACTAAATCCCTACTAGTACTCCTATTCAACTGAATCCCTATACTTGAGGGATATTAAACAGAAACAGGATTTTGACACTCCCCCTCAAGCTCGTGAATAGGTGTTCTCTATTCCCAGCTTGAATACAATTCTTTCAAAGTTGCTACTGCTTAGCCCTTTAGTTAGAAGATCTGCAAGGTTGTCATGGGAAGAGTTATATGGAGTGCAAATTAGGCCAAAAAGAAATCTCAAGTTGCTGCAATGAAGGCAGCAAAAAGGGCCACAATGAAGGTGGCTTCAGGAAAATAGAAATTGCAATGAAGGCGACACCGCAATGAAGGCGGCAAAAGGACCACAATGAAGGTGGCTTCAGGAAAATAGAAACCGCAATGAAGGCGGCATGTTTATGCGGAAACAAAGGGCCACAATGAAGGTGGCTAAATTTACCGCCATAAAGGCGACTAGGGTTTATGCGGAAGCAAGGCTCTCAAAGATCGAGAGCTCTGATACCATGTTGAAAATTAGAATAAAAATATATTTATTGAAATATACCATCTCAAGAATTAGAATACAATTATATTTATTGGAATTGAATAATGAAATATATTGACAATACATCAGATATATATATACTAGATTACTAAACAACCAAATCCTATTAGTACTCATATATAACTAAATCCCTACTAGTACTCCTATTCAACTGAATCCCTATACTTGAGGGATATTAAACATAAACAGGATTTTGACAGTTAGTATGCCTGTCTATCTATTCAATTTATTCCATATCTCATTTTGATAAATATAGTCTTTGAATAGGTATCCATATTTTGTATACACTCTTCTATTTTTGTCAAATTACATTAGTGATTAATCAATTGTAAGATCTGGTTGTAGGTTGGTTTGGAGAAGTTTGAGAAAGATTATTCATATAACATACGCCATAATTATGGAAAGGAAGGGAAAAGAACTGTAAGTATTAAATTTACCTGATTTTTGGAATGTCACAGTTTCATTAATATATTCCTTTTGCACATGATTGATGTTTTGCCATTTTACTTTACAATTCAAAAGTAGATTTGAAAACATGCAGTTGCTTCCTTGCATGCGAATGATGATTTTCAAAAAACTAATATTCTGATGCATTACAGGATTATACACCCTATTCTTGTCAGAAGATTATTTCATCAACTCCTGGTGCTGGAGATCAGCATGGTTGCCCCTATCGACATTTCAGGTCACTCTTAGCACTTATTTAAGCAATCAAGTGGATAGTTTAGCTTTCAGAACCTGATGAATGAAATAGATACGTTTTTCTCCATTTTGTGAGTTTTGTTTGATATTAAGTGTTTGGCTTTTGGTGTCAGAGTCTTGTTTTACCAAGACTTTCATCTGGAAATAAAATAATTAGTTATCTTGACTATATTTCAACATTTATTTCTCTCTTTCAATGAGTGAATTGTGGTTTTACTATAAACTATAGCATGTAACCTTGCTACCCTTTTTAGAATTCTGATTTTGTTAAATGCAAAGATGTCATAAATGCACTCTTTCAAGATAATCAATAACACAATCATCATAATTTCATATATTAATAACATTTTTTTCATCAACAAACCTAGTAGTGGAAAGATTCAAGAGCAATTTAGTGTTGTCTCCCCCTATTAAATTATATGTGAGCTTTATAATCTGCAAATCTACGAGTGATAAATTAATTTTGTTTCAGTGTAGTTCAGAAATTATGTATGTTTCAAATATTGTTTACTCTACTTTGTATATGTAATTAATATTCTAGTTCTAAATCTAATGGGTCTTGGGGTAGAACTTGTTGGAAATTGTGTATTTCAAACATTTTAAAGATATTAAGTCCCACATTGCTAAGTGAAATATTAAAAGAGAATTTTACATTTGAAAATTATTTTTTTGTTATCTTGCTTGTGATAAGTTTTGACTTGGTTCTTTTTTATATTAAGTATAGACTCCGTCTAATCTCACTATTAGAACCTTATTTCTCCTCTTTCTAACAATAATTTACTCCTCATAGTGCAACATTTTGTATAATAAATAGTCTAGAAATTTTCACTCTGAGTAAACCCTTAAGGACAATATGGTTTCACATCTCTTCTTAGGTCGCCTATTTTTTCTTACAGAACTTAGGTGTAGACGTGTAGTACAAATACTTACTCTATCATTGGCCATGCCTTTTGTTCTTGTTTTGCTTAAATTGTGTGATTTTGGGAGTTTCCTACAATCAAAACCATAGGGATTAAGCTTCACATCAAATAGAGTTGAAGGGGTTTAAAGTTATTCTAATTTTTAATGACGTTGAGAATGCTTAGTCTTGTTCAGTCTCATTCTCTGATGTTACTTTCTTTGCCTAGTCATGGCATGATATTTATTTGATGCCTTTTGATATTAACAGTGAAGAGAATTTAAGAGCTGCTCTCAGCAGAATGGGAGTGAACAGTCGAGCAATGGAAGATGTGATGGACAAAGTGAGAAATAGGCATTATCAGGTAGGTCTCACCGGTAAACTTCAATCATCAGTTTCAACCTTTGAATTTAATATCTGATATATGTGTACTGTATGTGCAGTTAGCATGTACGTTGACATTTGAAGCTCTTCACGGCATGACATGTGATGCAGGGATTAACCATCCAAATCAATATTTCAGTGATAGTCAAAAGATATTGCAGCCAAAGGTAAACTTGAATTCAAACCTATACTTGTGAATTATAGATGTGATCGTAATTCCTAACTAGCTATGTTAGGGATATATACTTATATATTGTCTTTTGCTAAATATGTTTTTTTCACTATACAAGCCACAGA
The DNA here is from genome assembly GCA_037974755.1 of Cicer yamashitae. Taxonomy (NCBI): domain Eukaryota; kingdom Viridiplantae; phylum Streptophyta; class Magnoliopsida; order Fabales; family Fabaceae; genus Cicer; species Cicer yamashitae. The sequence continues at coordinate 3,537,972 of JBBPBQ010020323.1, read as the reverse complement.
TGCAATCTGCTCTAATGCTTATGTGGCCTGTATGTCAATTTACAAATCTGCATACTATCCCTACAATTGTTTGTGAAAAATATATGTCCATGATTCATGATGACAGTGAGTTATGAGAGGTGACTTCGTTTTAAGTTTTAACAAGCCTCATACTAATATGAGTGTTTTTAAGGGTATATCGTAGATAGATCCCATCCCATGTCTTAAAGCCCCACATCATCTTTTCTGATACTAAGGCAGGCAATATCATATAGACAGAGATGTATAGATGTATAGATGTAATAAATAAACATTTAAAGAGCCTTGGTCTCTGGTTGAAGTTGAAAGACAACTTTTTTCCTCTGTTGTGCCCTTCTAACACTAAACCTGAAACAGGATCTGTTGAATGTCATATAACAATTTCACCACAGGGTTATAAAGGAAAGGGGGTGCACTATTGTTATCCCGAAGAGTTCTATAATATGAATATTCCTTAGCTACTAAAGCTGGTAACTGTTATGCAGTTTACATATAATCCCCGCTACACATCCAGAATTGACCTTCATCACAATGTAAATATGGGGAAAATATTTAAAACCTTTGGCTCTGCTGATCTGAATACCCTGTAACCTTTACCTGCTCTCTGCCTAGCTTGATAATCTTCATTATTAATATTTATTTTTATAATACAGAAGGATTCTTCGGCCCAACATTTGGTTACAGCAAGAGAGTGATATGCTGGCTGACATTCACAGGTAGTCTTTTCCTTCTCTTTTCTTTTTCCCAGATTCTTTTATGTGCCTTATGTTCCCTTAATGTTGGTGGCTAAATATTTATTTTACATCATTTAGGTGTGTCGTTGGTTTTTATAGCAATAGATGTACAGACGAAGACATAGAGAAATCTTTTACTAGCTTCCAAAGTGATTATTAGGTGGAATTAGCATTCCAGTTATATGTTATCCATTAAGTTTGCGATCGGGAATCTGGCACCATGGGGTATTTATTGATAAGCTGTAATACTGCATTCTATATGCATCTTTGTAGCAACTGGTCTGCTGCATGTAATCTGGTTGTAGGGAATGGATCTTGATATTTGTGTTAACCTCTTGGATTATTAATTAGAACAAGTTTTGATAGGTTTTTATTTATTTTGTTTATAAGTAGAGGCACAAGTTTCATTCTTGTAAAATTTTAGCATTGAAAGGATTCGTTCCCCATGTTATTTTTCTTTTGCAAAAGCGAAACACCATGTATGTTACTTTAGGTGTGGGAAACGGATAACATTATAGCACAATTATTAAGAGGGTTAGGTTAACACATGGTTGGATTCAGCTCGTACTCGACCTCTGTTGAGTGTGAAACCATGATAAGATATAGAATTTTAACCTAAAAGCTTGCTTAAGAAAAACCTAAAAGATGGCAATGGAATAGTTCATCTCTTTACCGGTGACCGTTTTTCTAAAGCAACTGAGTGATACAGAATTTTTCAAAAGAAACGTGCGTATTGTTCCTGGATTTGAACAGAAATAAAACTCAATACAATGCTACTCTCAACAACCAGAGGCAATGACTAAATCTAGACCCCCTCACTTTAACAACTTTATCACAATAAACTCCTCTGCTCCACCTACTCCCTTTTGATTGATTGGACTGGGCACTTATCTCGCAACCAATCCATGTCTTTGATCAGCGAACAAAAACCTAACAGCATGCATCTCTTTTACACAAATCAACCCACGCCTATCTATAAGCCAGTTCCCAGATCATGTTCTTTCTATACCCGCAAGCCTAACAAAAACACTATTTTACCCTTCCTCTATTGAATTTTTGTTTTGTATTTGAATTTTTAATTCTAAACTCTAATTTTCTAGATATCAAGTTTTGTGAATTATCTAGAAAATAGTTTAATATAGATGCACTGTGTGTGAAGTAATTTTACATCAATATTCGATGAGAAATTATGATATTGTTGCATAAATTTATTTTGTAACCGTAACTTAAAATAATTGCAAAATTCAAAATTTTTAATAGATTTTATAAAACTAGTTAACACTAACTCAAATAAGTTTTTAGAATGTATTTTTGTATCAGATTACTCTTTTTTTGGGTTTTTCAGAATTTTAGGAATGGTTATAACCATGGATAATTTACTAAACAAAAATGGAGCCATGAAAAACTCAAATTTTGAGTTTATTGTGAAGTAATGTTTCATCGAAGAATAGTTAAATTTTGACCTCATTTTCGGAATGTATTTTTTGTCATAAATCTCGTACTATTTATTGTGTATTTTGAAAAAATGAGGTAAGGTTCCAGGAATTGAAAAAAAAAAAAAAAAAGGAAATTATGAATATTAGTATAGACTTCGTCTCAAGTACGAATAATGAACTCATTATTATAAAATTAATTTTATATTTTTTGTATTTATTTCATATATTTAAATAAACTTTTAATTAATACATATTAATAGTGTAACAAATATGAATAAATAGATTCAATTTACTTTAATCAAAACTATAGATAAAGTCTTACACATGATTGGTTTACATGTAGTGAAATTAAAAAGATTTCACACTACAGTGTATATTCATAAAATATACAATATTTATTAAAATTAATTATGTAAATTGAGAGCTATTCATTTGATAGAATAATAATGTAGATAATCGTTGAAAAAAAAAACTATGAGACTCTCTTTTATTGAGTATAAGACAACTATATTGTTCTAATATAGTTTTTTACTGCAGAGTTCAAATATAAGATTGAATACTTCAATTTTTTTGTAGTAATTTGTATATCTCTTTGTTTTTTTTTCTGCAAACAAAAAATTGTATCATATACCCCGTATTTCTGAAAAACTTAAAAAATGTTTTTTGAAACGCCGATTTCGAATTTTAAAAATACAATTGTTTTCCAAAACTTTTAAAAAGTTTTTAAACACATTTTTTTGGAATTTTCTAAAACACATTTATATTTCAAAAATATTTTTTGGAATATAAATGTATTCCAAAAAAACTTTAAAAAAAAAAATTCAACACATAAAATTCAAAATCTTTTAAACATTTTTAAATTCGGGAAATTTTTTCAAGAATAGGAAATTATGAAAATCGTGAACAACCGTAAAAAGAGATTTTTGACAAAATGAAGGCGTGGCAGAACAAAAGTAGGGGTATGAAAAATCAATCTTGACCAGTCATGTAATTCGGCCTGAGGCCAAAACCCTAAACCAAGGTTATTACATCAAACCATCATAATATGAAGCTTCTAATATGAATCGGCAAAAACTGGTCTAGTAGTAGTAATAAACTAGTGAGAAACAACTTCAGATATACAATTAATTAATGCTCTTCGATTCCTTTGATAAACCTTAATTGTACATATTCTACTCTATTTAAAAAAAGTCTAATGTCATATATTGTAAAACTACACTGATATTCAATGAAATATTTTTATGTGATATTATCAATTTCAAAATAATCATACAAAATAAAGTGATATAATAAAATAATAAATTTTTATTATTTAATGTAAAACAGTTTTACATACAATACATAATTTTTAATTTCTTTTAAAAAAAAAATTTTTTACCAAGATTTATAGCCATTCTCTAACTTTTTCATTTATTTGTTCCTTCAACTTTTCCAACTAAGATTATATAGTCCACAAAAAATATGTATAATAACATCAATTAGTACAACCAACATACTCTTAATACATTCTTCTCAACAAAATCTCTTCAATTGGTTGAAATTCGAATAAGCTTTACAAAAATAGATCTCACTTGATTATATGGTATTGCATAAATATATATTTGTGTAAACATTTTAAAAAATATCCACCATTGATATATATATTTGTGTAAACATTAAAAAAATTGATTTAAATATTTTAAATAGTGAAATTTATATGAAAGTATGGGTAAAACTGTTATATAAATCAAACTCAATAAGACATTCGTGAGTTTCAGTGATTAAAAAAAAATCATGAGTTTTAGTGACAAAAAAAATCACAAGTACCGGTATGAAAATAACAAAAATTATATATAAATATAGAATAATAGAGAGAATGGAGAAAAAAAAATGATAACATATTGCATTATGTTTTTCAAAATACATTTTTATAAGGTTATATATAAATCCTATTTATAAGATTTAATTCTTGTAACTTATAAATATATTAAGAGTCTATTATTAAATATTAAATGTGAACAATCTTTAATTATAGAAGTTATAGGAAGTAGGAAGATGAAAAGAAGTCTAATTATTTTCGGCAAGTACTTTATTAACTTGAAATAATTAATGAAAAGCGTGAAAAGGTGATCTTGATAATAAAAGCGAATTAGTTCATGCAAGCATTTTTCTTCCTTTAAAAAAAAAACGTTAAGTTGTTCAGGTAAACATCACTGAAAGATCAACGTAGAGATAAACCCAAGAGTTGTAGTGAAGTAGAAATCTATTTTGACATATGAAAATGATGTACTGTTAGTACAAAAGTGAATAACATACATATTTGATTATTAATTAATTGTCACTTTGTAAAAAACATATTATTAATTGTCACTGGCATGAAAATTGCTTCCTTAAGTTTAAAATTTACGTTAGGAATCATCACAATAAATGCTACCAAAATATATTGATGTCAGTAAATTACTTTTTATATTTATAAATTAAATATAATTACGTTATTTTTTATTTTTTACTTTTTATATTTACAATACTATTATAATTAATTCATTAACTATATTTTCTTAGTATATGTAATTTAATTCGTATTAACTTATAATTCATTTTAAAAGGAGTATTATTTATGTTTTTTCTTCTACAAAAAAAAAATTATTCATTTATTCAAATAGGTAGCATACATCATTCAAATACAAATTCAAAGTCATTAAAATGGAAAAGAATGAATATGTGAGCATACTCACAAATATCTAAGTTAATAGCATAAAACAAAAAAATATCTACAAATATAATAAAATTAAGATTCAAAATACTTATGTCTTAGAATATATAACGTTAAAAACTTCAACGTCATTGATTGAATCTATTATAGACGGATGCTAATCTACCAATTTAGATCAAATGAACGTTACACCTAGACGACAAACAAAACAACATTGCTCTAACATAACGAAATGAAAAAGCATAAGAGAATTCAGTTATTTAAACATAAGAGAATAAAATAAAGAAAAATGTTTATTATTACAATAAAAAATAATAACGAAAGAAAAGAAGGTATACATATTATTTTTTAATGGGTTTGACTATTTCAATCCATGGTATAATTAGTTTTTCCGCTTAACATTTTAAATTTATTCGTAAAAAAACATATTGTACTATATAACATTATTGTGAAATAAATAATTTAGTCAAATCAAAAATTGTTCTTAAATCACCGACACAAGTAGATAAAAAAGAAGAAGAAAAAAGAATTGGCCTAGGTTTTTCTTTTTTAATATTACTTATTTAGTCAATATTTAATGTAATAACCTATATAATTATAGACCAAAAAACAATGATACAATCACTGCTCTTGTAAATAAAAAAACATATAATCACTGTTAAAAAAACAATGAATATAATATAAAAAACAAACTATAAGGAATTTTATTTTATTTTTGATCGAAAAGGATTGTAATGTATTAACTTATTTTAGATAGGTTATATCTGTTTTGAAAACTCGGGCTTAACCCATTTTCTTACCAAATTAAATAGTTTAAAATCTAAAATACATTTTTGGCCTTTATCTATTTTTTTAACCCATTTTTGTTTGGTTCTTTATCTTATATTTTAGATTCAGATTGTCCTTTCACTTTTGAAAATTATAATTGAGTTCTTAACTTTTATTTTTTGTTTTGAAATTATTCTTATTTTGCAAAAGTTATACCATTGTCAATGTGTAGTCCAATATTTTTGTTTAGAAATGATCTGTTATTTTTCAAAATTATATTAATGTGGTCCTTTTTATTTTGTCTATAATGTGGTCCTTTTCTAACATAATTTAAATGGAAATGAGCACTTTTTTTATGAGGAAATGACTAGTCAAAATTGATTAATATGTTAACTTTTTTTAATTACAACATTGATTAATCATTACAAATACTTTTTCCGATCAACAAATGCTTCTAAATATAAACATCCTTCATAAAATCATAAAATAATAGAGATAATGTTGTTTTAGAGTGATTCGATGTTCAATCCGCCTTTATTTACAAAGATAGATCCAATGGCTTTTGACCTTAGATTGCAACCAATTTCAACCCTAAAGTGACTATCAACCATCTTCGTTTTCTACATAATTAATCTTCACACTATATATAGCTTTATTCTGACACCGTAAAAAGTATATTTGATCACCGTAAAAAGTACATTTGATATCTCCATCTCAATACCTCCTACTCACCTCAAACAAATTATTTATTGAGCGTCGCAGTATTTCTAGAAGCCAGATGTTACCCCCACCTCAGAGTTACGAAGTGTTGTTCCCCAGTCCAGTTCGACTATCATCCTTGGTCAATTTAGGATCATATGTTCATACATTACAAATGTTTGAATATATACTCTCTAATCTTAAATATAAATAATTTTATGCCAATGAAAATTGATGTATTTGATCTAAATTTTAAGATAAACACATTATCTTTTGTTAGGTTCAAAATTATTTATATTTTGACCAAATTGAATATATATTCTAACAAGATCAAAATCAAAATGTGTCTCATTTGTATTCGTAGATCCATTGTTGTTGTGGACCTTGTGGTGGTAGGTTTAGGACCACAGTGAATTTGGATGCATTATTATGGCTTTTTTCCTTGTTGCAAACCAATTTCTTTATGTTTGGGGGTTTGAACCTTTTGTTTGCTCCCAAATACGGGGAAGCTGAGAGTGATATTCATAGTATAGTGGATACATGCATGGGTCATGTAATTAGCCTCCATTCTCCATCAATCCATCACAGTTAAACACATTAATAAATGTTGCCACATGATCATATTATCAAAACCTAAAATAGATTTTATATAGCAGCTGCACAATAGTTGTGAAGATGGTTAGATTTAAAGAGATGTAACTAACCTCACAGTTTTTATACTGTACAACTGCGGTATAAAATTTCATTCTAAATTCACACCATAGTTTTTTGTTTTTTTGAGCAATTCAAACTATTGTTTTTTTTTTTTTAGTGAAAATTCACAAAATTGTCTCATACATAGTAATCTTAGACGCCACTAAAGTAAGGTGCTAATTTGCTATAAGTCGATTAGGTGAAATGGCTTAATGTGAATTAATTAAATTAGTATCAAAGATTCAAAATATATACTCCTTTGCAACAAAAATTATCTCGAAAAAATGTTTTTTATTTTATTTTATTTTATTTTAATATAACTTTAATTGTTTTTATCTTCAATTTTTCTCCTAATTAATATGACATCTATCACTAATTAATTATTATTTTCCATTTTTTATTATGATAATAATAATAATACATCAATAATAAAAAAATATTATAATTTAGTAAAATCACTAACATTTTCTTATTTGGTATGAAATAAGTAAATGTAACAATTTTTGTAGGACATTGAATACTTTTTAAGCACCACATTAAATTAAATCTCAACGGTTGAATTATGACGAAATTTGACTGCAGTGTCAGCAAAGAGTTACGCTTCATATTTTAAGTTAAAAAAAAATTATTTATATTATAAAAAATAAAAAATATTTTTTGTTTAATTAAAATCTATAAAAAGGATTTTATTTTATCATTAACTTATGATAATTTTTTTCATAAGATTTTTTTATACTTTTGAGAGCCATGAAGAAATGTGGCAATTATAATTTATTTAGTCATCATTCTCAACTAACTTCTGAGAAAACTAGAATAATTTCAAAGTCATATTATGAATGCAGTAGACAGGACACAAACTGTGTTTGACGTACTATGTGGTAGGCTAACAAAGTTTTAATTCCATCGAACCAGCTCATTGATATATAATATGTTTGTCACATTGTTGATTTAGACACTTCAATGACATATTCATTGTTTCATTTCATTAAGTCTTTTCTGGTGCTAATTTTATCCTCCGAAATTGAACAAATTTGTTTAACACTTTTAACCTCAAAAAGGCTCCCAAAATGATTTGTCCCGATAGATATGATGATATTATCTCAAGTCTATTCACTCAAAAGTACTTGTATTTGAAGATGGGTCACACACACTTTAAGCATGTGTTTAACGTGATAAAAATTGATTTTAAATAAATTAATATATCAATTCTAAATTAAAAGTAATTTGATAGTAAAATTATTTATATTTAAATATATTTATGCAAAAAATGAGTTAAATAATTAATTAAGACTAAATCATTTATAAAAATAAAAATCAATTCTACACTTTTAAAATAAATTTTAACTTCTCCGAATATGGAACCAAAACATACACACTAAGTTTGCAATAATTGAAGGGTTAAAATTTATATTTGAGGTGAATAATTGATAATTGTAAACTTAATTGAATACCTATCATCTCACATGCATTATTAAGAAACTTAATTGAATATAAAATAATGAGATACTATATGCATGCATTGGGTGTATTTGGCTGCTTGAATTATATCCAAATCAAATCTTCCAAATATGGCAGGTCTAAATTCAAAATTGGTAAAAATTATTTATTTTAATTTGTTGTGGTGCTCTGTTATTAACATAAATATAAATAATGGAGCTGAGTCAAGTGGGGACAATATGCAGTTGCTTTTCAAACTCTGTTTTTCCCATGTGTGGTGGTTGAAACTTTTTTAATAAATACCCTTAACTTTGTTTTACTCTTGTTTCATACTATTGAATGCTTCTCTATTCTTTCTAGTTTGAATGGAACAACTATGAAGAATATTGAGGCTAGTCTATAACTTCAAAATGTCAAACTAAAAATTTGAATGTTGAAATATTACAATTAAAGTTTGTTTTAATCATTTATAATGATTTAATTTAAATGCATTATCAATTTCTTGCTACATCGTCAGATGATGTGCACTATTATGTTGTTATATTATTTAAATCATACTTATTAGTTACTTTTGAGTTCATTGAATGTTAGTAAAAAAAAAGTTTATTGTATGTAAACACAAAATTAATGATAGTTTGATTTGACATTCTTGAAGACGAATACAAATTTAATCACTCGAGTAGAGATTATTCATATAAATGAGTTAAATTAATGGTAGTTTGAATTAGATGATTGTGAAATTCTACTTCTACTAAGTACTATCAGATGAAAATGGTTATGAAATTCTAAGTTTTTAGTACATATGTGAAATTCTATTTTTACTAAGCAGTTTCGATCGTAATTGACATTTAAAATAATTTTTATGAGTCAGATCAATTATATTAAAGTGATTTGTCAGATACTAAAAATACATATAAGATATATCTAAAAAATAAACAAAAAAATTAAACATATTCTACTGGTATATTTTCCTTTTATGTATCATACAAAAGATGAAAGATAACGTAGTTCTTTTTTATTTATACATTATCATCTCATATGTGCATAGACATGTGATCTTTAGCACACTATTTTCTCACAAAAAGAGAACCGTCACACTAAAATCATTTTTTGTAAGTGTCTCGCTCTCAAAGAAAATTAGTATAATGATCAATAATTTGATGGAAAGGTGGTAAAATCTAGCCAAACATTATTCTTGATTTAAATACCAATTCTCCTAGAATACATTTGAGTTCAAACAATTAATTAGTGGAAAAGAAGGGGAAGAAAGCAAAATGAGTGTTCATTGAATCTATAATTTAATTAATAATATTATTGAAATATAAAATTTAATATAAAATAAGACATAAATACAATAATTTATTATTTTATAAAAAAATAAAACAAGACTATCACTATATTTTATGTGTATTACATTTATATTTTATTTTGTGTTAAATTTTATGTTTCAATAACATTACTCTAATTTAATTTGCAGTTGTCAACCTCCTTTGTTAATGGATATATTAACTAACTTTGTTAATGGATATATTAACTAACTGTGACATGAGATTCTATGTCCAATGTAAAATATTCTTTTTCATTTTACACTCCATTGATAATTATTTTAATAAGTAACAATAGTTTTATTTATTAGTATTTTGAAAATTATTTTTATTTCATAATTCAAAAAAAATAAGTATTTTGTTTTAAAAAAATTATTTATCAGTATTAATTGAATAATAGCGGTGGTGTCCAAATAAATTTTGCCATCTATTATCATGAAGCCGTTAGAGTTCTAGTACCGACCACCGTAAAATCATCAAAACTCCGTCATTGATCACCATGTGACTGTCGGAGCTCCGTCATATTGATTAATGATTTGAAATATATATTTAAAAAAAAAGAGAGAGAAGAGAAGGGGTTTCGTATGTGGTGGAGCAGCAGAAGTCATAATTTGAGGGCACTAGTGAGTGGCGACGTGACTTGTTTAAAATGAAGATTTCCAAAAATGGAGTAAGGTCCACGTGCTATTATGGTTCACACAGATAGTGTTCGCCTTTAAATGCCATACTTTCTCACCCTTCTTTCCAATATGGACCCCACATCATTCAACTCCCTACTTTTCCCTTTACTATTCCCTTCTATCTATGGTCCCCTCCCTATGCCCCATTTCATCTCTTCTACTTTCTTTCTCTTACATTCACCTCCTATTCATTCTCTTAATCTTCACTAAATCATCATTACCAACTTTTTTACCCAGGTTAACAACTTTAAATGCCTTTTGCTTTCTAATTTTATTTATTTAATATTTTATTCTTTTCCTTTGGCTTTGGCTATTGTCATTTCTAGATCGTTTTTATGTGGTTCTTTCCTCTAAGATATGAAAATATAATTTAAATAAAAAAACTCAACACCTAGGTTTTTAGATATCAATTTAATTAAAATATATAAAACTCTAATCTTTTTAAGAGAAAAAAATGTTCGTAGAACTTTACCCTTAAGTAGATCTAATTAATTGTTTCTTTTAAAATAAATTCAATCTACTAGTTCAATTCTGATTAATTGAGTTCAGTGTGATATTTAAATAATAATGGCGTCTAAGAAATTAATTTCAACTATTTTTAAAAATATATATATCTAAATCCATTTTCCTTCCTTACCTCTCATTCATTACTTAATTGATTCAATGCATTTTAGATTGTACACTAAGTGTAATTGTTAGAACATTTAATTTCATTCTAAAAATAGATAAATAAAAACACACACAAGAATTAATAAAAAAATTATCATGAATTAGTTCGATTAATTTTATCTACGTCTCCAATAACCTAGTGATTATTGTGATTTTTTATTAGTCAATCTATAATTACACATTACAACTTGAAATTAAATATTATCTTCCATTTACAAATTTATCCTTGAAACATACCATAGGAAGTCAATTGGCTCTGCTCCCCATTATGCCATTGCTAGTAAATTGGCCTTTTCAGACAAAAAAAAAATTTAGACATAATTGTTTTTGTTTGAAATCATATTAACTTTTCGAGCATATCAGAGACGGAATACATATGAAATATTATCTATCAGATTATTCTTAAATATGTCACATTACACGCAAGTAACTATCCTTTAATAAGAAAATATGTGTCATTCAACAGTAACGTTACCAAATTAGGTTAAAGTCTTACTAACTAGTTTTGAAGAGCAAGAAGTTAAAGCTAAGAAGTTCTCCTCTTTTTAATATTATTTTTGAATCTATTTATTAATATGTTCTATTTGATTTTCAATATAAAAAAAAAATTGATTAACAAAAATTAATGTATTAATTTAATTTAAAATTTAAATCAAATACATTTATTTTTTTTACTTACTTTCTCTTATATTTGAGATCGAAAAGAACACATATTTAAATGTGAAAAATGGATAGTTTCAACTCCAAACAAAAGTATCTTCCGCTTCTAGTGTCTTTTCCAAGTTGCCACTCAAAAAAATCAACACAACCTTATATTTTTTTTTCACTGCATTATTTTAATATATCCTTTAAGAATTTGACCTTAAATAAAAAGAACTATACTGAATATTCAATAAAACGTTGTTTAATGTTTTTTAAATTAGCAATCACAAGAATATTATAAAAATTTAGAATTATTCAAATGTAAAAAACTAACATACATTTTAATATTTGACTATATCTTTTCATTTTTTTTAATTTGCGAAGATTACTATTCATGGGTGTAGTATAGATAATATAAAATGAACACACCTTTTGACAATCTAAAGTTAACCATTGACTTGATGTATACCCCCATAAAAGGGACGAAGAATATGACACCCCCATGCCTTAACGCATGAGTGTAATATGAATAGTAATACAGAAGTTGTAGAAACCTGAAGAAATTTTGGAGAAGAAGAGGAATTGCATACGCCCTAAATAGATCAAGAGAAGAAGATGCCACATAAACAATAGTTAATGGAAGATAAGTTAATTTTAACAAAAAAAAAGGCCAACTTATGTTAACATACATAATTTAAGGAACTAAATTGACTCGTTTTTCACGTCAAAGACCAAATTGAATCGCAAAAATAAGTTAGGAGACAAAAAATATTTAAGATTTTTTGAAGAAATTTATTTAACTTAATATAAATATATAATTATATTTTTTTGATATAATTCATTTTGCTCTCCTTCTATTAAGGAAGAATTTGAAGAAGAGAAAATCAAAACAACGGATAAAAACTCTTTAAAATTTCTTTCATCCCATTAAACTAAATATAAATCATTAAAAAAATTTCTTTTTGAATAAAACATGTCTCCAATTCTCTTTCTCGTATATTAAAATCCATCCCATCCATTAAAATCCTCCTTAATTAGACAATAGACTTACCTTTTTATTGAGATTATATAGATTAAATTTGATCAATTTTTTAATATGTGTAATTTAATTATTTTACCTATAAATAATCTCATACGCGGTATATTTGATTCGGTACTATTAGTCTATGTATGGAAAAATAAGAAATTACGGCAAGGATTTACCTCTTGGATTATTAGCTTCACAATTTAATTGTAAAATTGCAAAGAGATAAAGATTTTATTTTTTGCACATATATTTTTTTTTTTAAATTAACCAATATATTCTATATTAAAATAGAATATTTTAATATATAAATTTTAATATATATGATTAACTTAAATAAAAAAAAGTGATATATATGAAAAAAAAAACCACGAGATAATGTTTTGGTTGACATATATGACATATATCTTTCAGAAATTTAAAATAGCCTATGTTTTATTCCGTGGGTTATTTAATGATGAACAAAAGAATCTGAACACACGGTTTCTCACTAACTAGTTAAAGAACGGCATTAATTCTCTCTCACTTTCAAGAAGAGGAAAGAGATAAACATGGGCGTCTCAATCATCAAAGTAGAGTTGGAATTTTTTATTGTGAAGCCAATACCCACTTTGATTGGTCAATTCAATGGTCCACATCAACTGTAACATAGGACCACAACACAGTTTTCCCCAAACTTATATCATACAAAAAGTAACCCATATAATTTTGGTCTTGCCCCATGCACATAATGTTATTCTGGGTCCCTATGATGTTTCCGTCTTGGATTCGATCCATTGATTGTTGAGTTCAGATTGTTCACTCTCAACACTACAACATTCGCATAAGTGTTACACATTTTGTTCATGTTCATTTTAACCTTGTGATTTTTTTTATACTTCTTACTTCCATTTGGGATATGTACGATATTAAGTACATGAAAAATGCAAGAATGGCCCAACCCAAGTTGTATTTTTCTTTCCCCAAATTCATAAGGAGCAAACATGAATGGAGGTAAAATGAGATAGTGTAGACAGAGTATTGGTCGTTGGATGTATGCTTTTCTTTGGGGATTAATTAAGTTGACATTGCTCCAATACTCCATATATATTTAAAGGAAGAGAAAAAGGAATAACATTGTAAAGAATTTTCATATCGTGGACTAATAAGAATTATTCATTTAATTATTTTACTACATAATTGTATTTTCTATTGATTAATAATCATACAATTTATGACTCATATTAATTGTCTATTTAAAACTCTTTACACCGACAATGTCACATCATACTTCCCAAAGAAAATGTAGAGAGAACAACATAGAGATGTCAAACATTCAATTAAAATGTCATATCATAATCTTTAAGAATAAAAGTTTTAACATAGACTATTTTAATTACTATTTTATAATTTATGGGATGTATTTGTCAATTTGTAAAATTCAGAGATTAATTTGATTGATGTCTACATTTTAAAAGACTAATTTGCTTATTCTCTCATTATATAATATAGATAGTCTTCAACATAAAAACTAAAGATTACATAAATATTGAAAAAGTTAAACCAAACCAAAATCAAAATTGAATTATAGCAAAATTAGTTATACATGTATCTACTCACCCAAACACGTAATAGTAACTTCCAATACTAACAACAACATTCATCCACATATTAATATTTGAATATAATCCTCCTTGCATTTTAGCTGCAAAATCATTAATTTATTTATAATCAACTTCTTTTAAAAAAATCATTTTCAATTGAAATCAATGCAAAACTATTTAATTTATTTTACGACATTGTAGATCAAAATTATAACAATATCGAAAAATCTCTCTCAGCAGATGCAATAATAACACATATATTTAATATTATTATAGGATATGCAAACATTAAGAAACAATGAAATATTTTAAGAGAACTCAATATCACAAATTATGAAATATAATTTCACTGTCAAGATCATAAGAATGACTATGTTTTAAATAATTTTCAAGATTTTTGCAACACAATTTCAAGTTTTCATAGAAAATAACTTACGTCTTTCATTACAAAATAGAAATCGAAAAATCTTCTCATGTGTTCTTTATCACTTGAATCTTCTATTAAGTGGATCAATTGTTTGATTTATGATATATACAAAATAATGAATCATAAAACACTATTTAGTAATTCAAAATTTAATTGTGTCTATTCAGAGAGATTTTCTACTAAAAATAAATAACTTATATTTGTTTTGTGTGTGAGTTAATGATAGTGAATTGATACATTTTTTTTTAGGATTCATTTTTCAAAATGTCTGAAATTTGATTTAGAACTTTATAGTAGATAAAAAAAATTAAATATCTATCTATGAAGAAGTTGTTAATCGGATTGGCCAATAAGGTTCTTGAAATGAGGTATTGACATTAATTAGAGCTTCTCAAGAGGCATTTAAGAATTGTCAAGTGCACTGTCGAGGCAGACATTCGAGTTCAACGGTCGTTGCAAGAGATATCATACATGTTTAAATTTCTCCTTGGTCGAGGTTTGCTTGAAGAAGATGAAATTTTTGTCCATCAATTTTATGTCACGATTAGCATGAACTACATACGTATCAGCATATCCCTGATCACTTATATTGATCAAAGTTAGGAACATTCGTCGATCACGAACCATGAGTCCTGAAAATATACTACAAATCTTAAATAAACTAACATCATAAAATAAATATATATCAATTATTTATTTATCTAAGACGTGTAAAATTGCATCGTCCTCATCAATGATTTATTCACCTAAGATGAATAATAGAGAAAATATTTTATATTATCTACTTAACAATGTGAAACTTTTAAAATATTCTAATATATCGAACAATTTTGACCTTTAGTTCTCTTGAGTTACGATTCTCAAACCCATAATAAGTTTTTAAAAAATAGAGAATTTTAATGGGTTGAAATATAAAGAAGATAAAGATGAAAAAAATATAAAAATTATTATGATTTTTAATACTTTTATAGAATCTTCAGAACTTCCTTTTAAAAAGTTACGTGAAAAAAATAAAAGAGAAAGAAGGTGAAATTAAGTTAGGACAATCGTGATTCATGAAACAAAAGCGTCAACATTTTTAAGATAACATATGAAGAAAAAAATGAAAAATTGTAAATATTTTTAAAAGGACTGAATGAAGAAAAAAATATAAATGAAAAATTTGTTATAAAAAATCTAAATATTTCTTCTATTCTAAAATATAAATAAAAATTTATTAAAAGAATTTGATTTATTATTGTCCAATCATTTTTTTGGGACCAAGAGAGTTAATTAGATAAAGGACCGCAATAAAGTTTTTGCGTTACTTAAATATACTCATTAGTTTGATCATTTCATTAATTGTAGAGTTGAATACTAAAGCATTAGATTACCTACGTTGGAAGAACCGTAAAGTTAAAATTTTTGTTGGCATATTATCCAGCATTAAAATTTTTAACTACTAAAGTTAATTATTTTCTTAGTTCAAGCTGATAAAGTTATTATTTTAATTAATTGTTTTTGGTCATGAATCATGCTTGTAAGTTTATGACAAAACACCATGCAATTTGGCATATCAGGAGTTGAAGTGATCATGGTTTTCAAAATTTTCCATAAAATAAGGCATCAAAAACTACAATATAGAAGCGCATGATTTGGCAGGAAAGGTAATAACATGTCTTGTTCATAGGGGTACGTTTTTCCCTCCTCACATGAAGCATACCATGATCTCAAGCCGTTTCAAGAATTCTTCTAAACTTATTCCACCACCAAGTTCGGTATCTATCTCTGTACTATTATTACAGTGCAGTCTACGATTAAAATAGTTTTATATTTATATCCAATAAAAATCGTCTATTTTTTTTTTAATGTAATATCGTTAAAATGGAGTGAAGCAATATTATTTGACAGAATATATAATTGTGGTAAGCTAAAACTCCTTTGAATTTGATAGTGTGTGACCCTTTTTTTCATTATTATATTTGAGTAATTAATTTTCTATTTCAAAAAAAATTGTAATTTTGTATTTTATGAAAGGGCAAATCTATATATATATATATATATATATTAAGGACAAGGAGTACTCAAACTCAATACAACAAAGAAGAAATGGAAAAGTAATAAATTAAAAAAAGTGGGTAAAGTAAACAAATGAGACACTAAATAAATGTCCTCTGCTACAAATAAATATGCCAAAACGCCTCATGTGAAAAAAAGTTCAACCAACCAAACCTAGTGGACCGAGGGAAGGTTGGGGCATCAAGAGAATCAGCGACTATAAATTGCACTATATAAATTTTCAGCATTAATTATATTTAAAAAATTATTTTTTGAAGTATAAATATACATCATAATTATTCTCTATTGTTTCTCATATTCTAAAAATATTGAATATGATTTTCTCATTTTCAATATCAATAAAAATATCAATCTCTATTAATAAGTAACTAGAAGATCATTTAAATCATCCATCTCATTACGACTTTACATCTTATTCTAAATATTACTTGTTTAATAATTATTTAACCATTAAAACTCTTATTATTAAACGTGTAAAAGGAATCTATTGCACTTAAATAAACTACACAAAGAAACAATTCATTATCCCCTTATATAAAATTATTCAACTCTTGAAGTCACTGTTCAATCACTTGATGGAACAATTTAACACGAAGATGATGTAAATAAACAATTTTCTTCATTTTGCATGCTAGGGACAAAATCAACGAGTAAACACTATACAAAAATGTGTATTGTATCAACATTGAAAAATTATATATATATATATATATATATATTCCTCTAATGGCCTCCTCAAAGATTTTTTCCAAACTCCTCCACTTATTAAATGGTTCAAAAGTATTTAACTTTTGATTATGATAACACTGACTAGGAATTGAGACTTTTTTTTTTACTTATAACATTGACAAGAGAGAACATATAATTAACATGAATTTTAATTACATTGATTACTATATTAATTACATATAACTCTAAACAACTCTACACAATAACATATATGATTTGTCATTCTTAGATAAAAAATAATAATTAAATTTTATGATAACTCTTTCCCTTCGACCTGTTCACTTTAGTGTCTTCAATTAGCTGATGAGGTTAAATTAAAGTAGCTTTTTTTTAGTTTCCTAAACTCTAAACTTAAACTACACTTTTAGAGAAGAACAAATAGAGAGTATGATATAAAAGATATTAAATATTAGTGATGTAATAGAAAAGGACAAATAGAAGTGTTTGTTGTCTTTAAATTTCCCATAACATGATCACACACTATTACCTCATGGTGTGTGTGTTTGGTTGGAAATTATTACAAGGAAAGATAACAATTAAGATGAAGTTTTGACTAACAGGTATAATCACATATGTGAATCAACAATGTTATAGAGTACTTTGCTTTGATGACTTAGAGTCTTATAACCGTTTTTTTTTTTACATTTTTGTTGCCGCTGGTATATGGAATTCAATATTTAATTAGTTTGATTGACATCCAGTGGATTGAGGGAGTGATGTGGGTGAAAAAATTTATTGTTTTAATTAATTGGTGAAAGGAAGCAAAGCAAAAAAAAAGAAAAAGTCTTTTATCTAATTTAGTTAGATACTACGTGAGGTATTGAGTTGGAAAAGAATCGAATTATCTTCAAAGTAAAAGTGGCTAATGTGGAGATAATCGTAAGTAACATTAAAATTTATCTCATATAAACATTTTTGAAACCAGGAAGAACACTGTAGCATAATTTGCAGTAAAAACTTATAACATAATTAAAGAATAGAATAAATTTTTCGTCTAGCTTTTAAGATTAGGTACACTTTACGTGTATCACAAAAGTTTGGGTTATAAATAATTGTAAATTTAAATTTGATTGGGCGTGTCATTGTCACTGAGTTAGCAGTGTGTTAACCACAACACAAGGTGAAAGCAGCGCGAGAAAAAGACAGGTAGAGAGAGAAAGAGAGAAGAAAAAAAAAAAAACAGATTTGATTTTGTAGTTTGCATTAGGGCTTGATAAAGATGGTTTTGCTCGGATTCTTAAGGGAACGAGATTATAATAAAATAACTTTTTCATTATTTTGTGTTCTTACAATACAAAAGAAATTAATATGATGACAGCATCTCTATAAATAAATATCACTTTAGAAGAAGAAAGCAGAAAAATATTGAAAGGTATTTTAATTCGAATTTTATTTATATAAATAATTTGTGATTGGATATTTGAGTGTAAGAAAGGGAAGAGAAAATGGGAAGGGGAAGAGTGGAGTTGAAGAGAATTGAAAACAAGATCAACAGACAAGTTACCTTCGCTAAACGAAGAAACGGGCTTTTGAAAAAAGCTTATGAACTTTCCGTTCTTTGCGATGCTGAAGTTGCTCTCATCATCTTCTCCAATAGAGGAAAATTGTACGAGTTTTGCAGCAGTTCAAGGTATTCACTAAAATATGCAACAGCATAAATAAATAAATAAATAAATAAATAAATTCCTTAAATCAAATCACTCTCTTTCCTTTCTTTTTATTCTTCTTATAATATTATTTTTATTATGTTTTTTTTATTGTGATTCAGAGATCTTGAAATCTCGCTTACTTCGATTTTTGCTGTTTTCATATATGTTTTTTTGAAATTCGAATAATAATATTAATTTATTTATTCGTTTTGTGAAAACATGAAAAAAGTTGATTTTCAATTTTCACTGTTTGAGTTTTTTCCGTTTCTGTGAATGTCTCGGCGTTTTTAGAAGTTTGAGTGTTTCTGCAATTGTATTGATGTTAGATCTGCAACTGGAAACACAATAAACCTAAACAAATAATTTAATTAAATTAAACAAGATAAAATCACTGTTGTATTGTATTTACTCTATTTTTGTCATTTTTTTATTTTTTCAATTTTTATTTTTATTTTTGAGTCTGTGACTAAGGCTTGTTTACTTTCTCTTTCTTTCCCTCTTTTGGGTCTCAAAACAGCCTATGAATTTTCCATTTTCTCGCTTCGCCTGTGTTTGAAACAGATCTGGTTCAAAAGCTTTTTCCAAAAGCAATTTTTGAGTTTTTAGTCAGGTCTCTTTTCGGTGTAAATTAAGTGTTGGGTAAAACAAGCATAAAATAATCAATTATTTATTTATGTTCCATTTCGAGTTTTACCAGCTAGTTTGCTTTTCTGGTTCAATCTTCAAAATCACTCAAACAATGTTACATTAGAGTTACTTCTCTGAACCTAGGGTTTCTTCTCCAACTTTAACTTTTCAATATTTATCATAAAATTTATATATTCTATATTATTTAATATTATTTCTATATTCTCCTTTATTTGGTGAAGCAATAAAACCCTTGAATTTCATGGGGTTTGTATTTGGATCTACAATCACATATATAACCAAAGAGCAAAATGATGTTTTCACTTTGCTTGATAATTTCTTCATGTTATGACAGAGGATGTTTTTTCAATTGATGGTGACTTTATGTTAAATTTGAATTCAGAATGACCTCTATCTCCAGCTACTCCATCAATACAATGTTTTTCAATCACTTCATCACATGTTTTGCTTTTTCTGCTATTTCTTGTTGTTATGATCATATTTTCCTACGGAAACAACTCTGATCCTTTTAGATCTGGTTGTACAAAAATTACTGCTAGTATGTTACATGTGTTTTCTCCTGGATTAAAAAGTGTCACTCCGAATAAATGGTATAAACTCATACACATAAACTTCACAAGAGCTTTTGTTTTTCTGCATTGGGGGATAATTGATGTTGTATTTGCTCCCTTTGGTGGTCTTAATAATGTTTCACATTTAACTGTCTACCATCATCACCAGGTAAATGTGTGTTCATTTATTTATGATTTATGTGTAAATTTTGTATAGATACTAGATGTGATTGTAAATCTTTTGGGACCGCTCATCTTGTGGAATATGAAATCTTTTCACGATGAACCTCTCTATCCGGTCAAGATATTGAGGTTGATTTGATGTCATTTGAAGCCTTTTGATTTTTTATTTTTTATATTAATGGAAGCCTTTTGATTATAGCCCTAAAATTTTATTTCTCAAAAGATCTTTTACTTTTTGTTTACTAATTTCGGTAACGCCTATACCGTCTATTTGATCAAAATATATAATTTATTTTTTATTATTATTATTATTATTATTATTATTATTATTATTATCATTATTATTTATAATTCCATCAATGCTCACTAATTAATTAAGTTGTTCCTGTTTATTTATTGGAGAAAATCTGTCTTTCATTGTTGTCGTCTGCTTCTTTTTTACCCTTGGGGCATAAAGCAAGAGTTAAATTGTTTAAGAGAGGATGTAATTTGTCTTTAATTAATATTAATATAACCATTAAGCGGTGATCTATATTTGTAGAATACGGGTTTATAATTTTTTATTCTTTTTATGTGATATGATGAAATTTATACAAATTGAAATTCCTTTATAAATGATCAATAAGTGATAAAGTTTTTCTTACCTTATATTCAAAGCACCGTTCGCTTACTCTAAATTTAATTAAGAAAAAAAAAATGTATACAAATTTATTTATTTTGTTAATGTGCCGCAGCATGCTCAAAACGCTAGAGAGGTACCAGAAATGCAACTATGGTGCACCTGAGACTAATGTATCTACACGAGAAGCCTTGGTAATAATCTATAGTCCCATATATCTTATAGTAGTAGTATATAATTATTATGCTAATTGTCCTTTTTGTTTTGTTCTGAAAACTGTGATATGCTAATTGTCCTCTTAACTGACTAATTTTGATAACTTTTTTTAACAACACGTTCAGCATTGTCAATATATATGCCGTCATAAATCATCAATGATTTAATTTATAAACAAAATCATGAAAAACTATATAGCACGTCTTAGTATTTTTGAAAATTCTCTTGAATTTAAAAAATTAAGTCTCTAGTAAAAAAAATATAGTTTTAATAATTAAAATTATTTTAAAATATTATATTTTTATTAAATAAAACACCAAAAACTTGAATAATTTTATTTAAATTCATCAAAATAAGTAAATTGTAAATAATATCTAAATGCAAGTTTAAACTAATACTTACTTTCTAGCTATTTTAAAAAAGTTATTTTCTAACATTTTTTGAAGCAAATTCACAATTTTCAAAGATACTACCAAATAATCAAATTTCAAAAGAAAATAATCACATATTCTTAATCACATTTCATAACTTTCAAAGATACTATCAAATAACATATCAAAAGAAAAATCAAATAACAACATTGTTAATAATTTTTTTTGGTCAAAACAAATTTCTTAATCATAAATGGTGTCCAATGACATTTTTCCATTATGACTTATTCACTAACTAAAAGTTGTTGTTGAGCCTAATAAAATATGGCAAAATGAACATTTTTCTCTACAATAAACAACTCTTATTGGAGTTAAGTGTTTCTTTGATTCTATGATTTTTTTAATTAAGTCACGATTATTAATAAAAAGAAAAAAAAAATGGAACTCTAATAATTTTGGGGCCGTATGCAATGGTTCAGGTTGCACACGGCAATCACCAGACATGCAACTATAAAAACATGATTAGTCATTTTCTAATAAATAATATAATTAAATTATGTGTTTTTTTTTTTGTTCAATTTTTTATTTATTTAGAGTTGTGACCACTAAGTATTTCTGTTTTGAAATATTGGTCTATGTTTTTTTTTTGGGAAGAAAACATAATATATATTTCCAAAGAAAAACTAACATCATAATATAATATAATTATAATTATTTTATTGTGTTTTTTTAGAAAGATAATCAAAATAGTAAAAGGTGATTTGTTTTTTATTTTCATTTTCAGTTAATAAATATTTATCAATAAAATTAGTAATAAAATATCAATATGATGTTTTTATCTTCTATTACTTTTTTTGTGTTATGTTAAAAAAAAATAATTCAAGATGTGGTCTACTATTCTATAATTTTTAACTAAGTACAAATAAATCAATTTTTTTACTTAAGAAAATTTAAAATTAAATCAAGACTTCCATTAGTATTCTCATTAGCATCTACATTAAGAATCCATGCATTCCCTAATTTTGCACAAACACAAGAAAGTATTGGGGCAGAGAATTTGGTGGGTTATTCGAAGAACTATGCTCTGAATTTTTTTAGCATATTGAGCACCATACATATACCTACATGTGTTTATACAGGAAATGGGGGGTGACCACAAGTTAAAAGACATAAGTTGTAATTTAGTTATGTAAAAATTTTCCCCTTTAATTCATGTATATAAATAAAACCTGTATTCATGAACCCAATTTAAGGTGAGCCTCCAATTCAATCCTATTATTGTCACGAAATATTAAAAAAAATACAAACTTTTTAGTAATTGAAATGGTGTGAATCTCTACCTTAATTTTTTTTTTTGGTGTGTGTGAGTACTCTGATAATAAATAATTTATTTGATCATTTCACACATATTATCAAAATGATAATATAAATAAAAGATAGATATTGATACTTTTACTTGATTACATTTATCAATTATTGATGTATTAATTAACTACAACCATAAATACAAAGTAAAATATATTATTAAATGATACGAATAGTATTAATTATAATATATGGTTAAAATAAGACCCAAAAATATAATACAAATTAATAATTATAATTAAAAATTGAAAGACTCCTTCATTTTATAACCTTGTGGGATAGAATGAGAATTAAAATTCGGTCATGTGCCTTATGTACTTGTTTTGTTTCTCTGATATGTGGCAACCATGAGTGTAGGAGCTAAGCAGTCAACAGGAATATTTGAAGCTGAAGGCACGTTATGAAGCATTACAACGGTCCCAGAGGTACTAGTAGTGATTATACTCCATCTGTTTTTATCTTTAAAATAGAATGGCTGAATACAAGGTCACTGATAATGTTATATAACCTTTCATTAGAAAAAACTAATAAGGGTTTAACCGTTACCTTGTTAGGAACCTTATGGGAGAAGATCTTGGGCCTCTGAGCAGCAAAGAGCTGGAGTCGCTTGAAAGGCAGCTAGATTCGTCCTTGAAGCAAATAAGATCAACAAGGGTATACTCACCAACTTTCAAATTCTTGCCAATTTCCATATGAAATTGATCCACGTGAAAACATGATCCTAAATTCCTGATACTATTAAGTCCCAATCACGAATCATCCCCCCAGTTAAGCCTTTTTTGAGAGCGTTAGCTAAGTCATTGATTTGCACCAAGTTATAGAAGAAATGGAAATAATCTAGAAGTTGTCACAGTCATAGCAACAAATAATTAAATTATATATGGGGACACCTATTTGATACACTGTGGTGGTTGATGGTGAAAATAAAAACTTTTAAGGGAAAATTATTCTTCGACATCCAAACACCCGATCCACAACTTGAGACAAAAAGAAATAAAGAAAGTGGTGTAATACATGTGATATATTTGTGATGTGATAGAAAGAGAAAGATAGAGAGAAAATGAGGTATATTAATATAACTTCTCAAAATTTAAATGATAAATAATTTTTTTTTATATATTACATATTTTTTTGGGGTTTCAAATAGGTGCACAAGAAAAATTATTGGTGGACACCCTTACACCTTTTAAACATCTTGAGAGAGAAAGAAATAGAGAGAATAATGTGATAGCAAGAGAAATAAAGAGAAAATAAGATGTAAAATAGACGTAGAAAAATAATTGGTATATGTGTACAAATAACATTATTAATAAGTTAAAGAAAAAATACACAGTTCTTAAAGATGACTTTCATGAAGCGTTTGAAAAAGAGGAGAATGATGAGTCAATATGTGATAAAGAGTATGTTTATACCGACTATGGTGACTCACTATTAGTTAGAAGAAGCCTATATACAACAATAGTTGAAGAATAACTATGACTACAATCCACACTTGCGTAGTCGTGTTACATCTCAAGGTAATGTTTGTGATATCATTATTGATAACATAAATTACGAAAATATTGTGTCAAACTATATGGTAAAAATTTACAATGGCTCAACAAAAATAATTAAGTAAAAGTATTTATTTGTTGTCTTGTATCTTTTTCCCTTAGTAAAAAATACAAAGACACTATAGGATGTGATGTTATTCTTGTTGATGTTTGTCACCTTATTCTTGGGGAGACCTTGGTTGTACTATGAACATGTCTTAAATATGATGAATATGCCAACACTTATACTTTTGTGAAGGATGGAGTTAAAATCAAGCTAGAATCCATACAACACTCAATGAATTTGATGAAGGGAAAAAGAAATTTAGGTCTCTAGTCTAGTGTCTTTAGTTGTAAAGGAATCATTCAAGGTGTCGATAGAGAAAGTTCAAGTCATGACCTCAGTTCTATTGCTTGAATCGAATTTATTGTTTGAAAGAAATCATTTTAGATGACAATTGAGGAAGTCATGAGCTTATTTCTATTGCTCGGATTGAATGAATATTCTATTGTTCCAAAATAGGATGTACCTTAAAAAATTCCATTAGGAGTGCCTCCAATGCGAGACATCCAACATGTCATTGACTTTGTCCATTCCTAACAAACCAACTTATAGCTAGGATGAGTCCAACAAAACACTCACAAGTCCAACATCAAGTTGATGAGCTCTTAAAGAAAGGGTTTATTAAAGATAGTGTTATAGTCCTTCTATTGTACTTGTACTCCTAATAACAAAAAAGAATGATGGTAGGTCAATGTACATGGATAGTTGCGCATATAATAATATCACCATTAAATATTAATTTCGAATACCTAAACTCGGTGATATATTAGATCAATTTTTGTGACAATATCATTTTCTAAGATGATATGTTCGATCCATACTCTTCGTGAGCAAAACATTTATGACAACATCAATTAATGCTCATTCCTAACGGTTGATGTATAATCATTGACGAAGGAATAAGAGTTGTGCCAAGAAAGATAGAAGTTATCTACAACTGGCCAACTGCAAAGTCCGTCCATGATATAAAGAGTTTTCATGAAGGTTCAATAAAAACTTTAACATGATTTTCGCTCTATAGAGTGCATCAAAGAAACCCAATCAAACGGTTAGAAAAAGCCCATAAAAGCTTTGAGGAGTTAAAGAAATGTGTAAGCAAAACACTTGTACTAGGTCATCCTAATTTTGACCAAGCATCATAGTTAGTTGTGATGTTCGAATAATGAAATTGGAGTTGTGCTAAGTTAGGAAAGGAACATCCTATATTCCTATAGCTTTTTTTGGTGAGAAACTCAACAATGGTAAACTCTAGTATTTAATTTTTGACAAGATGTTCTATGTCATTGTTTGTGCACTATAGCACTGGAGTCACTAGTTGAATAATATCAGCCAAAATCATGTTGCTTGGAGTCAGCTCTTGCAGCCTCATCCATCTCTATTCAAGCACAAAACTAAATTTCAAAAGTTGTGGCTCATACCTACACTGGACGTCATAGCTTAGTCCCTACTCTTCATTGAAAAGTTATTGTGTTTAAGATTATAAAAGAGTTGTCCCATGATGGTCCGAACTTCGGTAAAGTTTGAAGTTCCACTAGTTTAAAATCATCTCGAGATACTACAAATATAAAATATTCTCATTTAAGAGTAAAATTTTATACATTCCACAATGCTTGGTAAAGGCATGAATTATTTGGAAGGCCTCCGATTGAGGAGTAAAAGTACATTTTATACTAAACAAAACTATGGCTTTAGCTAAAGATAATTTTTTTGGTCCAAAGCTATTAGGAGATGTTAATATATACACATTCAAAGGCGTAGAATTTGAGATTTAGCCAAAACTAAAAGTCATAATATAAGGTTATATACATCACTTTTGGTTCCAAATACACTTTGAAATGACATTACTACAAATTTTATTTTTTGTTTTTTTTATAAGCAAAACTTATTATAGAGATTACAAGGGGTATCTGAATTCATACAACAATCAAAATAGCTCAACCCAACATCATAGTAAAAGACAACTATCCATCTTCTATTAAGGGTCACAGAACTCTCCTTCAATTGTGTGCTCGTAAATTGAACAAAACTAATAAATCAATTTGTAACCACAAAACTCTATGTCAATGGGACATCTACATCAGACAAAAAGCACTTGAGCCCACCACAAAGTAATCACTCACTATATAACATGAAAAGTATACCCGTAGCACACCAACACATTACCATTAAAAGAAGTTTGCTTAAACTCTAAAACTGATTTCAAGCCAACAGAATTGTGCATAAGACCGATAATAGGCACCATGTACTAGCTAACCAAATGACGCTCCTCACTATCTTGTTCATCCACTCCCTGGAATTGTTGTGGAAATGCAAGAAATGACCTGCCCCAACCAAACCAGTTGAATACTCCACACCAGTCCAACATAAAATCTGCTAGTACAAATTTTGTTTTTGAACTATCCCAGACTCGACAACAGAAGGATTCTACTAGTATAATGCCAAAATGGTATCCCATGTCGGAAGACTAATGATGTTGTCCAACTTACAGACTTGTATCTCAAGAAAATTATCGTCTGCATGGCATCCTAAAATTTACTACTGCTGATCGAAATGTGAAATTCCTAAACTAATTTTAGAGAATATTGTGGAAGAAGATAGATACTAAACCACAATTTAGATACTTTAAAAAGCCTTTTTGGGAATTTACTTGGAAGCTTTTAGGGAGAAAAATTGATAGAACTAAATCTCAATCTTATCCTTCTCTTGTATACTTGCAAAGGTTTTTTTTTTTCTCTTCAAGTAAATAATATTCAGATTTGTAGTTCTAAAATTAGATAGCCTTCTCAAAAAATATAATCTTTTCTGTTAAAAAAAAATAGTCTCAAGTTATTGTGTTCCATTAATAATAGAGTATTATGTAAGTTTATTTTGCACGTTTGTTTCTTTTACAGACACAATTCATGCTGGATCAGCTCTCTGATCTTCAACGCAAGGTATGAAAAACAATTTTGCTTTCCTTTGCCACCGTATGCTTTCTTCTTCTAGCATTCTGCTTTTACTCACCAATTAATGTTACTTGTGTAGGAACATATGCTAAGCGAGGCCAACAGGTCTCTTAGACAAAGGGTACGTAAGAAACACCTCATCAATCATTTTCAATTATATTTCTTTCGGATTAAACTATAAGCAAAAAGAATAATCGAAAAAATTGATATATTTGGTCTAAATTTTATATCAGTTATATCAAATTTTTGAACAATTTTTTGTTTATATTTCATTTCGAATGGAATATAATTCATAAAAAAGACATGAATGACCAAAAGTATTATATCCATCTTAGAAGTTGACACAACCTAATAAACTTATGTTGTGATATTGAAAATCAGCAAGTGACTCTGTTTGTGTATTTAGCAGTTGGAAGGGTATCAATTAAATCAACTCCAAATGAATCATTGTGTTGAAGAGATGGGCTATGGTCGACATCCAACTCAAACTCATGGTGATGGCCTCTTTCAACAAATGGAGTGTGAGCCAACGTTACAAATTGGGTATGCATTCTCTTGACTCAATCATTGATCAAGGTTGACAATGTTAATCTTGGTCACTAGTATAAGGATGACATTTTTTTTAAAACAATTAAACTTAGATGGTGGATTTAGATATCAATTCTTTTTTATTATTATTATTTTTTTTTAATTTTGATCTCATTAAAAGGAAATTTGTTTAATCGCAGTTATCAGGCCGATCCAGGGTCAGTGGTGACGGCAGGGCCAAGCATGAGTAATTACATGGCAGGATGGTTACCATAAAGATCCACTCCACCACCACCACCAAATTTGTAGTTCCAATTTTATTTGAAAATGGACAAAAAATCAATTTCCTTTGACATGTAATGGACTAGTAAGTGTCTACTATGTAGGAACAATGTAAGCAGTTCTGTTCTATGTGTGTACTTTCATAAAACTGCACTTGTTTCCTTCTGTCACTCTTTTCTTCCCTTTCAGATTAGATTAATCCTAATAATAATAGTTGTTTGCATTATTATTCTGAGACATTAGATTCAATTTATTCATTTATAAGGTACTCCTACGGTCCAACCTTTATACAAATAATCTATGCTCAAAGTACAAATTGTCTTATGCATTCCAATAGACAACAACACTGAGAATATGAATGAATATACATCATGGTTTCTAATTATAACTAGAGCACTTAAAGGCACCTATTGAAGTAAGTCATTAGTATCAGTTACTATCAAGGCCTTTTTTAAAGCCTCCAAGACCTTTGGGGTTTGGTCCCTAAGACCGCACCTTAGAGATCATTTCCAGAGTCTCTCATTTTATTTTTTTATCTCATTTTCTGAATAGTTTTGATTCTATGTGGCTTCTGTTAGAATATCTTGGCTTAAATATGTTTTACTCACTAAATATGTCTTATTTTGATTTTAATCTTTATAATTTTATTTTATTTTATTTATACCTTTACAATTTTTAAATTTTTAGAAAAAATCTTTATTTTATTTTTTTTAATTAAAAACTGTGACGTATCTAATTTTTACTGATGTGGCACTATAGTTAGATGATGATACGACATATTTTGTGTTGACTCATTATTTATCATTACTAAAAATATTAAACATTTAATAACACAATTATTTTAATTAAAAATAACAACCATAAACCATCTTCAACTAAAAATCCAAAAATGCATCTTCAACCACATACTTAAAACACACTTTCAACTAGAGGCCCACTTCATCCACAAAATAACTATCTTTTTCTCTATCATCCCAACAAACCCGAAAACTTATAACACAACAACAACAATCACCACACCAAAACCTCCAACTCCTTTTTTCTTTTTCATTTAACAATAATTTACACATTAAAAATACAAAAAAAAACAATGAAAATCATACAGTAAAATAAAACACAACAAATTTTGATAGCATCAACAACAAAACATCGCAGTAATAATTTCAAAATGGTTACGTTAACGCTTCACAAACCAGATCTTGAGATTTTAAAAGAAATTACAAAAAAAAATCTATCCCAAGTTGCCAAATTTTTTAATCTTAAAAAAAAACCATTATGATGATGATGGTGGTTATTATGAAGAAGATGATTCCATATTACTATCCTAAATCTGTTTTGTTTATCGAAATCTGACTCAGAAAAGGAGCAAAAGTATACATTTTGCTAGTTCATTTGAGAATAATTTAATCCTATGAAAAAACTCAGCATAATCAGCGATATAACACTGGGCAAATTCATCAGGATAAACCTTGTGTCGAATACTGGAAATTGGCCAAAATAAGCCAATTTATTACACTTTATTAAAATAATTGTTTTATATTTGAATTAATTATTTCATTAATTTTATCAATGACAAATAATGGGTCACAACAAAATAAGGCATGTCATTTTCTATACCCAGTACCACGTCAACAAAAATGAGCTACATCACCCTTTTTTAATTAAAAAAACAAAATAAGGATTTTTTTTTAAAAAAAAAAGTGAAAATTACAGGAAGTAAAACTAAAATGACCTGTATATATAAAGACTAAAATATATTTAAACTTTTTATATTTTAAAGTATCTTGAGTTATCTTTTAAAATTAGTTTTCAATTTTATCGTATCTTATAAATAAAGATATAATATTTATTGTTATATTATTGTTTTTAAGTCTTATATATATATATAAAGAGTCAGCACTGTGTAGTTTAAACTTTTGGTGGCTTTGAAATCCTTATATATTGAAGGTGACAGAGTTAGCATCAATCTCTAATTTGGTGTACTTTGTTGTCAGTTAGTTGTTGGGAAACTTGATAAATGATGTCATGTATGCTCATGTCAATTTGTTGCATGAAAAATGATGTGATTATGAACATTAATTGTTTAGGTGGATTAATCGAAGTGTTGAATGCATCCCTAAAAAAAATGTTATGTTTTATGGTTTTTCTAAGGGTTGGGGTGGATTGTTTGGTCTTGTGGACATGAGTTTTTGAATGTTGACAAATGTTACTTACTGCTAAAGCTCTTTCCAGAACATAAATGCATATACCAATTGTAATCATGATCGGGTAAACTAAATATTGCTATTACGCCAAGGAATCTGTCAAATTTATTGTAGAACTCAAAGTGTTAATCGATAAATTGAATACTAGCTCTAAATTATGATTCCCTTTTAATTTGCAATTATGGCAAGAAATGAACTTTGTCACTTTGGTGTGTCTTTAAATATATTAACAAATTAATATATCAAGAAAATAAATTACTGTATTTGTATTTAATATGATCTTTTAAATTATGTTTTATAATAATAACTTTAAATATTGTAAAGATTGATTTAGGCTATTATCCTTAAATTACTGAAAATGTTAAAAAAAAAATTATTTAACGCAAATGACACAATCTAACATAATAATATTAAATAATATTTATATTTACTTAAGTAGGTTGATTAGGGAAGTCTAATGAGTTTCTTAATTGTTAATAGTTTGACATTTTTAGTTAAACAAATTTTAAAAAATACAACTTTAATTAAAATTTTTGGTTCCCTTATTTTTATCAATTTGCGAAATTGGTACTCTTATTTTAAAATCTAACAACTTTTGTCCCTCCCTTGGATTTTTTAACTATAAAAGGATGATGCTATATATTTTAAATGACGTAACATATAATACAATTACGTACAATGATTAATATTCATGAAATTGCAATAAAACTCTCTAAAAAAATTCAATTTCTACTTTTGAAACTATTTATTTTTGTAATTTAATTAATAACATATAAATAGTTAATGTATCTAGATGGTAATACATCATAAGATTATATGCCACATCATTTCAAATATGTTAAATTACAATTTTTTTAGTTAAAAAATTTAGAGAGGGACCAAAATTGTCGAATTTTTAAATAGGATGACCGATTCTACAAATTAATAAAAATAGAATGATCGAAATTACAATTAAGACAAAAAAATATTCTATTTAAAATAATTCGCCCTAACCTAGGCCTACGATCTATTCACACCCTACATTTAGGGAAACATCAAATATAAGTTGTAGTCTAACTCCTAAGCCAAATGAAGACTTTGTTGAATCGTAAAGAATGTGGATTGCATGAAATGTGCAACCAAAACACTTGTACTAGGTCATCCTAATTTTGACCAAGCATTCAAAGTTAGTTGTGATGCTTCAAATATTGATATTGGAGTTGTGCTAAGTTAGGACATGGACATCCTATATTTCTATAGTTTTTTTTTTTTGTGAGAAACTCAACAATGGTAAACTCTAGTAATTAACTTTTGACAAGAAGTTCTGTCATTGTTCGTACACTATAGCACTGGAGTTACCAGTTGATCAAGATCAGCCAAAATCATGTTGCTTGGAGTGAGCTATTGCAGCCTCATTCATCCCTATTCAAGCACAAGACTAAAGTTCAAAACTTGTGACACATGCCTACACTCGACGCCATAGTTTAGTCTCTACTCTTTATCAGAAAGTTATTGGGTTTCAGATTATAAAAGAGTTGTTCCGTGATGGTCCGAACTTCGATAAAGTTTGGAGTTCCACTAATCTAAAATCACCTCAAGGATATTACAAATATAAAATATTCTCGTTTAAGAGTAAAATTTTATACATTCTATAGTGCTTGGTAATGGCATTAATTATTTGGAAGACTTGAGATTGAGGAGTAAAAGTACACTTTAGACTAAACAAAACTACGACTTTAACTAAAGATGATTTTTTGGTCCAAACTATAAGGAGATGTTAATATACAAATTTTATTTTTTGTTTTTTTTTATAAGTAACATTTATTAAAGGGACTACAAGGGGTACTCTAACCCATATTATAATCAAAATAGCCCAACCCAACATCATAGTAAAAGACAACTACTCATCTTTTATTAAGGGTTGCATAATTCTACCTTAATCATGTACTCGTAAATTGGACAAAATTAATAAATCAAATTGTAACCACAAAACTCTATGTCAATGGGACACCTACACCAGACAAAAAGCACACGAGCCCACCACAAAACAATTCATCACTATATAACATATAGTATGCCCCTAGCACACCAACACATTACCATCAAAAGAAGTTTGCTTAAATTCTAAAATATGAGAAATGGACAAAACTATCGGTTTTTTAAATAGGACGAACAATTATGCAAATTAATGAAAATAGAAGGATGAAAATTATAATTAAATAAAAATATTTTATTTAAAATAATTCGGCCTAACCTTGGCCTATACCTATTTGGGCCTATTCACACCCTACATCTAGGAAACATCAAACCAAAATATAAGTTGTAGCCTAACTCCTAAGTCAAATGAAGACTTTGTTAAATCGTAAAGAATCTGAATTGCATGAAGTAGGATTCGTATTTCTTTGTAATCAGGTATTGGTGGTCGATAAATCAATTATAAACTGTCCATATTTCAAACTTAATATTTTAAAATTTAAAGTTTACAATTTTTGTTAGAATATATGAGATGATGCATCAAAGTCAATTCTTATAACGTGCATATATAACACTAGCATTAATATGTCAATCAAAATAAGTTATTGTGTTTGTATTTAATATGATCTTTTAAATTATGTGTCTTCCTATTTAAATTCTTTTTTTTTAACTGTCCTATTACTTTTTTTGGACAAAAAATAATATTCATTTATTTAAATTAGGAGAATACATCGATCAAGAATAATATAAATACAAATTTAACAAAAATCGAAAATAATGAATCTGTGAGCAAGCTCACAACATCCAAATTAATAGTATAAACAACAAAATGACTACAAATTTGACAAAACTAAAGTGACCGGAATACCTACACCTCTAGATCCAAAATCATTTATTGAATATATTTGTACTGGATCTAAGTTAACTTATCAATCTGAACAAAATGAACATTGTAACGAAAATGAAAAATCAAACATCCCACGTTAGTCGATGAGATAACAGAAAAAACACAGAGAAAATACGTTTGTGTGAAAATTACTTATTTAAATATAAAAATTTAAGAAAAAATTATGTAGAAGAATGATTTCAGACAAAAAAACTAATTGTAAACCACTTCTCTTCTGTAATTGAGAAAAGGAAAAACCTAGAGTTATGACAGCTAGGTTATCGATTTTGTGTGGATGATTGTTTGCAAAAAAAAAAAAAAAAAAAAAAACCTGACTATCCGACTTAAATTCTATTTTATGTAATAACTTTTTAAATATTGCAAAAATTGAATTACGCTAATATCCTTAAATTATTGGAAATGTTAGAAACTTTTTATTTAATGTACATGACACAGTTGTTAATAGAATGACATTTGTAGTTAAATAAATTTCAAAAAATATATTAGCATGGTCTATTAAAATAAATCGCGATGACCTAGATGTATATTTAACTTGTGCATATGATTTACGAATTGTATCAAGAGTGATTGATATATTTGTGTAATTGATATATTTACGATCGATAAACCATTTTTAATTGAATTTTACATAAAGAAGAAGAAAAAAAAAAAGGCGCATTTATGACCAGAAATAAAAAAAAGCGAAGAAGATAAGAGTGATAAAGTCCACGTCATGGGATCCCACAGAAATTAGCCATACCTATCTATTATCTGAATTCTCAAATGTCAATGCTTTTAGGTTTGGTGCATTCATTCATTCACTTAATTAATAAAAGCACCACCTCCTCCATTTCTTCAAACCAATAACCCAACCGTTACGTAATCAAACCCTCTTTTTCTTCTCAACTTTTTGTCATTTTCCTTCTAAACGTCCTCGTCACAATAAACGGAAACATAATCGTGTAAATCAATTTTTTCATTTTCAATTCCCTCTTTCTTCATAATTCATATATTATTAATTTTTAATTATTTTTCTCTCACAGATAAATTTAATTTTTAATTTTCCTTTTTCTTCAACTAATTTCGGAAGAAAAATAAAATAAGAACATGATGAGAGGGAATCAAGATCAACAATCGAAGATGATCTGCGAATTATCGGCTCTGGTTTTCAACCTTCTACAGTTTTCTCCCACGCCGTTGTCTTTTTCCGATCGATCTCCGATCGTGCCGGTGCCTCCGTCTGAGTCACCGTTCAGGCGTGCAGGTCAGATTACTCCGGCGGGATTTGCGTCGTTGCTTCTGGGAATTTCGGTGGCTCTGATACTTTGCGGATCGGTTACTTTCTTCATTGGGTTTATGCTGATGCCGTGGGTTCTTGGATTGGTTATGGTGTTTTACGTTGCTGGTATCGTTTCATCTCTTTCTGTTTTGGGTCGTTCCATTCTTTGTTTCGCCTCGCCGCGTAAGGATGTTCCTGGTAAGAATCAATAATCATATTGATTTCTTGATGCAAAATTTTACCGTTTTTTTGTTAATCTTTCATTGTTAGAATTTGTTATGTTTTATTGCAATTTGAAATATAGGATAAGATGATGTGGGGTTTAACTTTTAACGTTTTGTTTTAAATCATGTGAGAAATTTATGACTATGTTTATGGATTGTGAGGAATCTTATACACATTATAAAAATTTGTTCATATTTATTAACTTTTAAGAGTAGTTGTAGACCACTTCTCTATGATCAAATAGCATTATAATGTCTTACATTAGGTTGCCTGAGTGGAACTAGACTCGAATCCCTTATGCAAAATATTGGATTCGAGGGATTCGGAAAGCTAGTGGATTCCAAGGTTTGACATTGTTGCTTGCTAAGTAATTGTTGCTAATTATGTTATAACCGGGACCACATTGTATTGTGTGCGGTCCCAATTGGGGCAGCATATGTTTTTCAAAATCTTGTTTCTTTAGCTTTGTGGGGAACTCAGGTGAAGCTTGTAGTAGTTAGTTAGAGGATTTTTTGTTGAATGAAGTACATATTTACTAATTTACCTTTACCCTCTTTCAATTTCCTTACAGAACTTCGCTCAAATAAGACATTAATCTTAGGATTTTATATACAGTTTAACTTATTCTTACAAAACCAACTTGTAAGGTGAAAAGTGACACTCTTTATAAAGTTATATAGAGCTCTATCTTTTATCAATGTGGGACTTGGGTTTTTCTCAATAATTGACATGGTTTTCAATAAGTTTCAATGTTAAATTTATAACTTCTGCTCTTTATTTTGACTTGGCTGTGTGGCTTATATCTTTGATTGCATCATTTGGTTATGTTTGATTATGAACTTGACATCATTACAATTTTTTTTTTTTTGCTTTTGCAGAGTGGAAATTGTTATGAGGAGATGAATATGGCATTGAGCAGTATGATACTGGTATTGTGCCTGCTCATGCACCCTATAGAACAATGAAGACTACTGATTTTCTCTTGTTAGAAGCTGGAATCGTGGATAACATGCTTTTATATAAGTTGCCATAATTGGTGGGTATGGCTTCTCTTTTAATTGCAATTGCAAAGTAAAGTTCTAAAGCACTAAAAATTAAGGTGTCATTCCCTCCCAGCTTCTTTTTTCTATTATCAATTGTTTTATTTTATATCTATTATAACATCTGTAAATTGTGAATTATAGTCTTTAGAGTTTCCATTTTCCAAACATGTCATATAATACATAGAGAGGCAATGCATGAGTTGCCTCAGAGAACTTGGATGTACTGGAAGAAACAAAATTCGGATCAGATGGTTATTGTAGATGAAGCATCCGAAATTATTGTAATATGATATGTTATTTATTATTGTTATAATATCATATGTTGATGTGGCTTGAAGTTATGTCTTGACTCGTTTTAGAATTTTTTAGGGTAGTTAATAGTTATGCCACGCTTTTGAGTGGGGGAGGTAGGACTAAACCAATCTGTTCCCAAAATTAGTTATTTCTTGTTTTAGAAAGGCTTTCATTTCATCACCAATTCACCATCGTTATACAGCCTGTGTTGTCTAAAAATTTTGTGGAATCTTGAGGTAATTTAAGTTATGCAAAGAAATAGGTTTACATTTTTTTTTCTCTTTAAAATAGATAATAAATACTACCATAATTAACTCATACAACTGCGATGTTTCGGACTCAAGACAAAACGTTCAATTTAATAATATCGATATTTGTCAATTGAGTTAACATGTTAAAATACTATAAACCTTTTATTATTAGGATTTCTTAAATTAAAAAAATTTAGATTTCTTTTATCAAACATAAATGTCAACAATTGATGCAGATGTTTATAACATTGAATTTGTATAAAATTTTGACTTAAATGTAATTTTGTCTAAAATGAATTTTTTATTTTTTAATTTTTAAAATTGGTTTTTTGGTTCTATTAACTAATTTTTAGGATTTTTTATCCCTCATTATTGATGTGACATTCTCATTATCTAATTTTTTGTTATTAATTTTATTTACATATTAAAATATTAAAAATCAATTAATTATATATATATATATATATATTAATATATTTAAAATTAAAATTAAT
>JBBPBQ010020323.1:3441089-3500243 GCA_037974755.1 Cicer yamashitae | reverse complement strand
AAAAATAAAATAAATAATAAAATTAAACTTATTAAAATAAAATAAATAAAATTTAAAATATTTTAAAGTTTTAAATTATTGTTGGATAAATAAATAATTTTTATATATTTCAATTTTAATTTATTTTTAGTAAAATAAAATAAATGTATTTTTAATATTTAAACAAATAAAAATTATTAAATAAGATAAAACATTTAAAAAATTATTTTCTAAGATAAAAATTAAAATAATATAAATATTTTCAAAAAAATATAATTTTAATATATATAAATAAAATAAAATTAATTGATTTTTAATAATTTAATTTATAAATAAAATTAATAACAAAAATAAGTTATTAAGAGTACCACGTCGTCAAAAACAGTGGAGACTAAAAAATCCTAAAAATTAATTAATTGGAGGATAAAAACTAATTTTGAAAATAAAGAGACTAAATACTAATTTTAAATAAAATAGGATTAAAAAAGTAATTCAAGTCTAATATTATTTTATTCTGGGTCTGTAGATAAAAGTGTGGTTGAGAACCTTTGCCAAAGTTGATAAGTAAAATTTTTCGGTAGAAATTAGTATAAATTAAGTTGGTTGATACTTTTGATGTTTGTGTATTAACTTTAAAAAAAAAAAAAAAATTGGTGGTTACTTGACAGTTACGTAGTATATATTAAAAAAATTCAATATGAAACCATAAACAAATATATCATAGAAATAATAATTTGTATTGAATAAATATATTCAAACAATTATACAAATATATTGAATAAACAATAATAATTTGTAACCAAAAAAAGTATAAATATATTCAGATAACATTTATGTTTCTATATCCAAGGGAGAAGGGTGAGAATATTTTATTTCTGTGTGGTGGGTATGCACGTTGTCGTTGATGGGCAAAAAATAAACTTACCCCACTACATGTATACCTTTTACCCCCCTCCCTCTATTTCTTTTGATAAGATAAACCTTTTGCCCTAACATCTGAATATACATGTTTGGAATAAGAAGAGCTTATTTAGACTTTGAACTATTTGATGATATATGAATAAGTGATTAAATAAATTTATAAAAATAAGTTATAAAATTATTTTTGACTTTTTTGTATAAGTTCCAATATTTTTTGTATTTTTGATTATCTTTCATAATTTAATAGAGAGAAGTTTTTTCCTCGTTTAATTATAAAAAGATGATTGTTATGTATCATGAAATTTTATTTGTAATACTATGCAAACCAGTTTTTTAGTCCTGCTGAGGTTTTATAAAAAAAAAATATCTTAATATTGCAATCGGTGGAAAACACTACTTTTAAAATCAACTAGAGTGTTGTCCTTCAATTCTAATTCAACTGACAAATGTCGATATTATTAGATTAAACGTCTTGTTTCAGATTCAAATCTAAAACCTCATAATTGTATGAATTAATTATGATAAAATTTATCATCTTTTTTAAAATTAAAAAAAAAAAATCAATCAAAGTATTTGTGATGTATTCGTGATATTCAACATTACCCTTGTAACAATGGCTTATAGAAAACTCTTCCAGGTTTAATACTTATTAAAATTAATCAGGTCATTAAGTTTAGTTCAACAGACAAAATGTTGGGAAAAAAAAAAGTATCGTATAAAAAAAAAATCAAATTCCTAAATAAAAAGATTGTTTGATTTTGCTCGTGATTTTTCCTCTTTAAATTATTGGCATATAGGGTGGTTCTTTGGTTTCTTTTTAGGCTTTTAGTTTCATTTTTGTTTCCTTTGGGGTGTAACCCCTTTTGTTAATACT
Organism: Cicer yamashitae; assembly: GCA_037974755.1. Classification (NCBI taxonomy): domain Eukaryota; kingdom Viridiplantae; phylum Streptophyta; class Magnoliopsida; order Fabales; family Fabaceae; genus Cicer; species Cicer yamashitae. The sequence goes on along the minus strand of JBBPBQ010020323.1, from coordinate 3,498,469 downwards.
TTTGCCTTTTTTCTCTGATTTTAAATTATTGTCGTTTGATTTTTTTTTACATATTTTTTTAAAAAATTAATTACTCTGTCTTTGAACTATTTTAGAATTTTTAAATGGATATCTGAAAAAAAAAGTAATTAAATCCATGAAATTATTAATAATTTGTAATAAGGTCTTTAAACTAATAAATTTTCCATTAGAATCCTAATTTTTTTAATAATATTTAAAAATTTAGAGACCTAATTAAAGTTATTTTCAAATTTAGGAGAGTGAATTATAAATTATTTATAAATTTAGGGAACTGATTTAAAATTAATTCACGATCCAATTAAATATTTTTAACAAATTTAGGGATTCAATTACAAATTATTTTACATAAACGACCTATTTTAAAAATTATTAAATAGTTCAGGGACCTACAAAATGATTAAACCTCAAGGAAAATGAATAAATAAAATAAATAATTTCAACAATATTGTAAAAATTATTGGATGTTAATTAATTATAAAGTACTAGTAAAGTATAATAATTTTTTTGAAAAAAATAGAGTATAATAAATTGGAAGTAGTGAATACAATTATACAATATTAATTAGCAGTAAAATAAAAACAAAAATGTGTATTAAAAATACAAAACTACAATTAATTAATTTGAAATTTCTATATATTTTTGAAAACCACAATCATAAAGAAGACACATTAATAGTTTGAGGGAGTGATATAGGAATTAGACAGAAGCTAATTAGTCTACTCTTGACTAAAAAGTAAAAACTATAAAGAAGACACGTTAATTATTAATAAAAATATATAATAAGCAAGAGAAATAAAAGAAGAAAAGTCATCAATTAATAGTGGTACAACACAAATAATTTAAACAAGAGAATAAAAATGAAAAGACAAGACAAGAGAAAAAACAATGAATAGTTGTAGTATACATTTTGATTATCCCGAGTATATATGGATACCAATAGCAAGTAGAAAAATGGTGATGAGTCCAAAGAAAATGATGGTGTGAACCAAAATAGAGATACCACTAGTTTGCATGCTTCCAAATGCTACTACCCTTCCCTTAGCAGGGAGCTGGAACAATAGCCCTGGACTTAGTAGCACAAACAGCACCACTGATATCACCACTGGACCCCAATCAGCAGCCATCACTAATTTCTACAAATTACTATTTTTCCACTAAATTAAATTAATTGCTGATAGTACAATAATACAATACATGTTGTGTGAGTCTTTCTAAGCTTGTTAAATAGGAAACTAAAGGGTGATTCTGATTTGTGTATGAGGCAATTGATTGAGGGTAATGGAAGCAAAGAATAAATTACAACCCAAAAAACAAGCATCAACAAAATAAACAAATAAAAAGCAGATTGTGTTCTCACTTTACTGTTATTGGAGTTAGGCTGGGCTTTTTAGTTATTTTATTATTTGGGCTTACATTTTGCCCACTAAAAAACATTGAGTTTTTTTATTACCTGGTATATTTTTTAATAGAAATTGTAGTCTCGTTTGAAAGTACATATTTAAATGGAGAAAAAAAAAATCCAAAAGTATATATTTAAAGAAAAAAAAATTGTGTTTTTTTAACATGTTCTCTGAAATATGTATGACATGTGGAAGAAGAAATTTTCAAAACATTGGTAAATTTGGATTTGATTTTTGTTGTAGGTGTTATCCCATCTTTGTGTAGTGTGATATCAACTTGGATTGAAAATAGAGTTGTCAAAATGGATGGTGTTTTGAGTGCTGACTTATATTTTTTTAGTTAGATTGTATAATTGTTGATTTCTCAAAACCTCAATTTATGGTAAGTCGAACAAATGAACTAGCAATTCGAAGTGAGTTATCTTTTGATCGAGTTGAACAAATTAATTTACTCAATCCATATATTTAAAAAAAATCAATTTTAAAATTCTTAAATTTTGTTTATTTGTCTTTCATTATTTAATTTACTTTGTTCTTCATTTTAAAATTGATTAACCGTTTAATTTGTTTTTTTTAACAAAAAATAAAAGAAAAAAAAGTTATTTTATTATTCAATTTCCAAAGTTTTTCACCATTAAATATAGAGGAGCAAACCCACAAATTTAGTGTGGGTGAAGTTTGATTTCAACATTCCCAGTTCAATAATAAACCTCCATTCATATGTTAGATCAACTCAATCTGTATAATAGATCAGCTAGTTCGTTTTGAGACTTTTGACTAAGGGTAATGTTAATAGTTCATAATTTCTCATAAATGTAACTACTAAATAATGTCATTAACAACCAACAATGGTTGGTTTATATCTACGTAGACGTAAGTTCGAACTCCACGACTTCATTGATAAATAATATTCAAAAACTTAACGATGTGAAATTGTAAATACGCAATGATTTTTAAGACTTTTCTTAACGATAATAATAATTTAGTTACCTTTATGTGGATTTTCATTTGGCAATATATTTCTTGCAATATAATTCAAAATGAACATATTTAACATATGAATCAATATTTAAAAAATTGGGACTTGGTTAATTCCTTAGCTGGTATGATCCCAATTGTATTGCATTGATTTGGTTTAAATCGGTTGAATCATGGTTGGTTCAATTTATTTTTATTTTTGCATTAACATTTATATTTGTAATATTTTTATTCATTTATTTGACGTCTATTTTGAACCAATTAAACTATATCTTACTATTTGAATATGTCGGTATGAATTTTATTGCATTGGTATGAACGAAACATGATTGAATTGAGCTATGTTAATGCAGGAGTAACGAGTAAGTAGAACAAAGTACTAGGATTCATTCAATTGAGAATACAGTACAAGCACCGTTGTTTGCTATTAAGAACGAGAATAAAAATGAAGAGTGAAATGAATTCCAAAAAATAAAAATGATATAAGTAAGAATTAGCCTAGGTACAAGTGAATCTTAACAGCGAGCAAGAAAATGCAGATGAAAGCAAAATAGAGAAGTGAGTGAATGAGTATTGAAGCACCACTTGTTTGAAAATTCCCAAATTCAACACATCTTGACCTTCCAGGTAACTGAAACAACAACCCTGGCGTCAACAAAATAAATAACACAATAGACACAAACACTGGGCCCCAGTCCGACATGTTTGCAAATATAGAATAGAATAGTAATAGTAGACCACAAATGAGATTATATATAAATGCAAGGAAGATGCTTTGATTTAGGACTTGGATTTGGGATTTAGAATAACTTGTTTCATGTAGCTATTTCCAACACTTCCATTTCCACTCACACATTGTGTGGTTTCGAAGCAAGGAATTCCAATTTCAATGTCACTATGATTTGTGTTTTGGACTCACACTCACTCACCTTCTCCTACAAGCTCCACTAACTCAACTGCTAGTACTCTTCATAGCTTCCAATACCTCAAAACTCTTTTTAATCCAACTCTGCCTTCACTACACAAACCTGCAAACTGTTCACACTCACCATACGATTCCTTATTCATTGCACGTTGGATTGGATATCAACCCACCTACACCAACATCTAATATGCACCGACATGTTGACACGGTTAATGTAATAAACATAGGACACATTTATAAAAATATCAAAATTGAGGGTATAAATATATAAGTAAAAATATATTTATAATCTTTTAAATTTAATTCAATTTTCACTTAAGTCCCTTAAGTTTATTTTTCTCCTATTTGATCTTTTAAATTACATTCATATGCACATTTAGTCTTTAAGATATATTAAATTACTCATGCCATTATTAAATTTGAAAAATTTTTCGAACTACTGTCATAATAATTGAAATATCGTAATAAATTGATTGTCCAAGATATTTTGCATGTAAAAAAAGTTAAAGACATTGATGATAATAAACTTTTATTACCTTATTTTTAAAGTTATATGTGTGTTTAAATCCTTGTAGAGAAAATTTAGATCACTTATACGATTTGATACATGTATTCGGAAGGATTAGTATGAAGATACATTGTTGCAGCACTTAATAGAGTTTCAAATGATTAAAAGTTTTTAATTAAACTAATTATTATTAAAGTTGAGATAAATGACTAATAGTGCAAACAAAATATAACTTAAAATATCAAATCAAACTAAAATAAACTTAAATGAACTAAAAAAAATCGAATAAATTTAAAAGATTATAGATATATTTTTGTCCAATATATATATAATTCTTTGGCCACCCCTAAAGAAATGTATATTTCGTTTTGGAGGTGAGTTGCAACGAAATTTCTAAACGCGCAACTATTGTAATTAGTGTCATGTCTTAGATCTATATTAATATTTTATTTTAGCATGATTCGTTTAATTTTTTTATTTAGAAGAGATGATAAATTCTACTATAATTCCACCATAATTATCATCATTTATATTCGAAACAAGACGTTCAACTTAACAATATCGACATTTGTCAGTTGAGTTAGAATTTAAAGACTCATTTATTTAATATCTTATTTGAACTATATTGATGACAACCTTAATTTATAAGAAATAATGTTATTTGAACTATATAATATAAAGAGTAATCGCAACCCACAAATAGAAAAGTTGTATTCATCTTATCTTCTAAATAAAATTTTACTTATTACATATTTTGAAGGAAATAAATTATTGTGCTGAGTTATTGATCAATTTTAATATTTTCAGTTCCAATTTTGTGTTGGGAAATATTATTTTATCTTTTTATCTCATATGAGTTTTTTAAGAATATAATTTTTCTTCCTCATTATAAGTTTTCTTGATGAGTTTGAGTTTGATTGTTGTCCCTTACTTTACTTTGTATTTTTTATTTTATTTTTATTAATAATATTTGGTGTCGTAGGAGATAGATAGAGCCAGCTATATCTACTTATAGTTGGGATGGTTGGTCCTTGTGATACCTTTTGTACCATTTCTTCAGCTAAAAATAAATTATTGTGTAAAACATTTTTACACATTTGTTTAATCAAGTTATATTATATTGTTATGTAGTGTCATTGTAAAAAGTTTTGTATGTATGACTTTAAAAATAATTATGATAAAAATCAAAAAATATTAATGATTTGACGATTGACTAATATAAAATATCTTTATACAATTAGATGCATACAAATTAAATCTTTATTATATTAATTTCTATAATATCTCTACAAATATTATTTATTTATATATATATATATATATATAGAGAAAAGTGTATACAGTGTATACCAATTAAATCCGTAATATATTTATTGAATTTACATCGATATAAATATTTTATTAATTAATATACGCATTAGATACATGATAATATTAGTTTTTCAAATTTTTTTTGGCAAAGACTTCTTCAATAACTAGTTTAATTACACAAATAAATTTACACATAAGAAAATTAGATTGTAGACTCTTTTAAATCATTGATTTATTATTATTAAATTCTTTGAAAGTTAATGACAATAATCAAATTAAATAATATTAGATAAATATATTATCAAAGAGACGTCAAAAAATATAAACATTATCACAGAAGAGGCATTGACAAATTTACCCTTTTTTTTAACTTTAAGAGTTGGTGTTTAGAAAATTTTGTATAAAAAACTTTACAGAATTAAATTTTTATTTTTATATATATTTAATATTTAAAAACAAATTGTAAAAGATATAATAAAAGAACCACAAAATATTACATACTCGTATATCTGTCACATTATTTTTCTAATTTTTTAAAATATTAAATATATATTAAAATATAAATTTAACTATCAAAACTATTTTTTAAACTCACCAAATGCAACTCGTAAGACGGAAACACATCCTTAAAAGTAGTGTTGTTTGGAAAAACCAAAGCTGCACTACGTGGATCCTTACCCGAATAATGTCTAAAATAAATATACTAAAAAAATGTATGTTTATAACATACATTCATAGTCAAGTGATTAAAAAAGGAAAGATAGAAACACTCCAATAATATAGAAAAGGCAAAACAAGAGTCCATCAAATAAAAACTGTTGCATCTCTTTGGTCTTCTTACTTTGTCTTAGCCACCCGAGTTGTTATTTGTTTAATACAATAACGAAACACGTTAATCTTAATTAACCTTCAAATTTTCAACAACTCCTACTACCTTTTTTGCTTTTGCAATATTCTTTCTCTGATCCTTTTCGATTTTCTAGCTCCGCGTCTCGTTTTTGTTTTTCACTACAAAGAACGCACCAAAATGCTCTCTCTCTCTCTCTGCGATCTCTCCAATTCTGCTTCTACCTTTTGATTTCACTCTCCAGATTCAATATCATGACATCTGGTAAACCATCTTTATCTTTTCTGTTTAATCAATATTATTTTTTTAGTTGATTTGGACTAATTGAGTTGAGATATTTTGGTGAGAAGGGCGTTGAATTTAATTTGACTTGCTGTAATTTTCTAGAATCACATCACTTGGGGCTTTATCTTTTTTCTTAAGATAGAATTATTTGAATAAATAGGGGACCATCTAGGTTTTGTAATTCACATTAAAGCACTTTAGTATATTCTCTATACCATGCTTTTCTTATGACAAAAAAAATTAGATTAGAGTAGGCACATCCCCATACAAGGTCAGTGAGAACCTCTGACTTCTTTGTGAGTTTATGATTTATAATGGATTTTTTTTTTTTTTTTTTTGAAATATATAATGGAATTTACATATAACCTAATAACTCTGGAATTCTGGACTTAATCCAAGTCAGACCAGGGGTGAGTGGAAGGTTTAACCATTTGTGCTGCCCACCGTTGACACTCTATAGCATGTTTTAGAGTGGACTTATGTGTTGCATTTTGATTTAAAATTATTCAATAATTTTTGCTCTCTTTAACACATTCTGCATCCAGGTGATATGATAAAACATTGCAATAATTGATTGGTTCTGTATAGTGATTAATTAGTTTAGTTACATAGTGGAGCTGTCAGCTTCTAATCTTTTATGGAACTATGACAAATTCTTTGTAAGAAGGGAGGGAAAAATGATAGGAAGGCTTGACTTCTAATTGAATTATTATATGACTTATTTAGCATTGTTGCATCAGGTTACGAATACGATATTAATGATCTGTATCAAGAAGCTCAAAGGAGATGGCTGAAGCCTGCAGAAGTGATGTACATTTTACAGAATCATGAAAAGTATCAGTTCACCCAAGAGCCCCCGCAACAGCCAACAAGTAACATTTGTGCTCTCTTTATCCAGTTGGTGATAGAAATAGCAAATCGACACCTTTTACTCCTCCTGTGTAAAAGGCTGTGAACTGTTAGTTGTTAGTTAGGACTTAGGTGTAACTACTGGGTAGTTAGTTATAGCTGAGGTAGCAAGTTATTTGGTGTTAACTTGTAGCCTTGTAGCTTGTTACTTGTATATAATATGGTGAATACACTAGAGACATTACATTTAAGAGGAATAGATCCATTTCATCAAGTTTCCTGTTGTTCCATTTCTTCTTCAATTTCATTTCATAAGATCCTATTTATTTCTTGAGAATGACTATAATTGCTGCTGCATGTTAACATTACCAATTGGTCCTCTAAACAGGTGGTTCCCTGTTTCTGTTTAACAGAAGAGTATTGCGTTTCTTCCGTAGAGACGGCCATGCTTGGCGGAAGAAAAGAGATGGAAGAGCTGTGGGAGAAGCCCACGAACGGCTGAAGGTACATTACAAGTGTTTATGCTTTTAAGTTCATTAGTTTTTCGTGAAAAAGGAAAATTTATTGGCAACTACTCATGGAAATGCTGTTTGTATTATTATACATGTAAGAGGGGAAAAAATCGGTAACACTCCGGAATTGTTAGCATATAAAATATATATTCAAAACTTTGATAGATGTCTCAAAAATACAGTTGTATCTCCTGTTTTATTAGTTGAACATCATATAATGCAAAAATCACGTGTTAAAGAGGTATGTACCATCTTCCATTTCTTTTCATATAATGGCTTTCTAATTCCTGAATCTATGATCCTATTATGAATGATTCGTGTAATGTGAATGTGAAACACGGTGTTCATAGTTTTATAACATTTCTCTGCCTAGGTGCATGTTAGAGTGTTTTCAAGATGATTTTGGAAAAATAATAACTTTCCATCTGTCAATTACCCCTTGTACACATTAACAGAACTTATTCCTACTTTGTGGTACTCTTTTGGCATGTTTTCAAAGCATAATTCACTTACTATTACTATATTTATAACTTTTGGGCAACATTTGTTTTGCAATGGTATTCTATCTATTGATTTTTTTTTTAATTTCATTTTAAACAATCATACTAATAATCTGCACGACTAGGTTGGAAATGTTGAAGCCTTAAATTGTTACTATGCACATGGAGAGCAGATCCCTACTTTCCAGAGGCGGAGCTATTGGATGTTGGACCCGTGAGTAAATATTCGCTGTTACTTAACTGCTTATCCCTCATACAATTAAGCTTATTACCGCATGTTGTATATCCTTTAAAATGAACATACAATTTGCAAATTTTTGGTAAAAGGACATACTAAAGGTAACTAAATTTTAAGTGAGTTGCCAGGATTATTGAGTTTTGAAATGCATTCAACCTTCAATGTACATTTTTCTTGGAATTCGATCATCTATATGTTATTGTAGCAGTTGTCCATGACCACTTGTGCTGTTGTTTCATGGCAGGGCATTTGACCATATTGTTCTCGTGCATTACAGAGACACTAGTGAGGTGAGTCTTTAGAACATGATTTCAGATAAGCATAATAATAGTAATTAGTATTTTCTGTAGCGTCCCTCCAGAAAAACTGCGGAAAGGAGTCCTTTTGCGCAAGATGGTTCATTTTCCTAATTAGTTATTTTACAGTTGAACGCTTCCTCCTTTTGCACTGTTCTCTTTTGAAATTTAACTAATTTAGTTATTTTTCCTGTTTTGTGAAATTTCAACCATTTTACATATTCTTATATACTAAAATTTTGTAAATGAGTCCGGTAATAATCCGTAAGCTCTTTATATTTCTTCTTTAAGTTTGTTCTTGTCCTGCAATGGTTTGATTTGATCATATTATGCTATTCGCCATGTTCCTAGCAATAGGGTTGTGCAGGCCAGCTTTGGTTGCCACATTACCGTTTGCCCTCACATGTTGTAGGGAAGGCTCAGCTCTGGACCTGGCACACAATTGTCACCGGGTTCCTCTTCTGCGTTCAGTCAGAGTCCTAGCTCATATAGTAATCAGAACCCAGGGTCAACATCCATTGTTGATGATTCCTATGAACGTAATCAGAGTTTCTCCAGTCCTGGATCTGCCGAAGTGACCTCTGATATATTCATTTTGAACAATGGAATGGCACACTCGGAAGGAGCAGATGCAGAATCAGGAACCTCAACTGAACTTAAGATTACTCAGGCTTTGCGCCGATTGGAGGTGCAGTTAAGTTTGAATGAGGACAACTTTGAAGAAATTGCTCCCTTCTGCAATGAGGATGAAGCTACACATGATTCAAAACCTCAGAACCATCAAGGGGTGATCTGCAAGCAAGAGAAATCTGAAGCTCTTTCTGGACCAGACGATCAGGGGCTATTTTGTGGTGGATATAATGGAAGGCAAGGTAATATTAAAAAATTGAACTGTTGAGAATGCCTACATGCATTAAATCAGTGAAATATCGGGGTCCTTAATCTTTAGTGTTTTAGTATGTATCCTCTCTTATATATGTGTGTCTTTTACTTATCTAACTGATTTACGTTGATATTGTATGGACCTGATAATTTCACTTAAGCCCATTCAGCATAATTAGACTGCAAGTTTAGGCTGCTCTACGAACCATCTCACTACATTAGTTGCCAAAGGTTTGCTTATGAAGTTATTGTGGTTTCGGCTCTACTCAAATTTTCTCCTTAGGCTAGTTATTCATCCACTGTAAACCGTATCTTCTATCAAAATTTGAATTTCAAGTGAAACTCAGCTGTTTGGAGCTTCGTTTCTCCTCTTCTTTAGAACTAAACATTTACTGCTAAGAGAGGAGAGTAAAAATGCTAAAAGTGGTGTATATTCTTGTAGGTGATAGTGGTCAAAGTTATCGTGAGTTTCTAGACCATGATTTCCCTGATGGAAATGAGAAGGTTTTATCTTGGACAGAGTTAAAGAAATTAAACAAGTTTTCATCTGTGGCCTCACCCCAAAAAAATGTATACATGCCAGCTGGAAATGTAAGTATTGTTAGAACATATTTCACAAAATTTGTATCATTTTGCAATTTATGTTTCCTAAGATGTTGAAATATTTTTTTTCTTTTTTTTCTTCATTTCTTAAAATTTAATACTTGAAGCAGGACGGTTCACCATCTGTTTCAACAAGGGAACCAGTTACCAGTCCGGAAAACTGTTGCTGGACAAATTTCAACACTAATATTAATAATGCTGGAAACTGTATGATTTACTTTCACCTTATTAATTTAACAGTCTTTTTTGGCTTATTTTGGTGTTCCTTCCACCTCTGATGCTCCTCACATGTTACCAGCTGTTTTTTCACTTCCTCAAGATGTTGGTGGAGTCACACTTCCTCCATATTCTTCTATGGTAGAAACAAGAGAAATTCATTCTGGCTACTATGCGACATTGTTTGACCAAAGCCAAATTGGAGCATCTCAGGAAGCAGGTTCAAGCTTAACTGTTTCACAAAAACAGAAATTTACGATTAAGGCAGTTTCCCCAGAATGGGGTTATGCCTCTGAAACTACAAAGGTTTGTGCCTTTCAAGGCTAATTGCTTGAATGCCCTACACAACAAATTTTGACTGAGTTAGTGGTATCTCTGAACAAGGAAAGAACTCATTCCTGTGATTAATAATTTTGGTGCTTATAACTAACCTAGGTTCTGAAAATCTGTAGAATCTATAAAAAACATGGTGGAAATCTATATAAAATTGGTTCATATTATGAAATTCTATAGAAAGCCCGGTCTATTTATAAATAATTAGGTTAGCATATGTTGTTCATGCGTTGTGGCTCTAAGCTTAACTAGTTAGGAGCATATAATCTCTCTCTCTCTCTCTCTCTCTAACTTGTCCTAAAATGATTTGGTATTATTGATGGTTTCCTGATTTGATTCCTAAATCCTTATGTGCTATGCACAGGTTTTCATTATTGGGTCTTTTCTCTGTCATCCCTCTGATTCTGCCTGGGCCTGTATGCTTGGTGATGTTGAAGTTCCTGTTGAGATGATTCAGGATGGTGTAATGTGTTGTGAAGTTCCATCTCACATTCCTGGAAAGGTTACTCTGTGCATTACTTCTGGAAACCGGGAGTCGTGCAGTGAAGTTAGAGAGTTTGAGTATCGAGATAAGACGAAGAGATGCACCCACTGCACTCCATCAGAAACAGAAGCCACCAGAACTCCAGAAGAACTGTTATTACTTGTTAGATTCGGGCAGATGCTCCTTTCTGCATCATCTGTAAGTAATGATAATAACAACGAATCGGGAATTATCATAAAACAGAAAGCTGACGATGATTCATGGAGCCATATTATAGAGGCTCTTCTATTTGGTAGTGGAACTTCTTTTGGTACTATCAATTGGCTTCTTGAAGAGCTTCTAAAGGATAGGCTACAGCTGTGGCTTACTTGCAGACCCTGGGAAGCAGATGAAGAGACAGGCTGTTCTTTAACCAAGAAAGAGCAGGGGATTATTCACATGGTTGCTGGGTTGGGTTTTGAGTGGGCCTTGAACCCTATTCTCAGTTGTGGTGTCAATATAAATTTCCGTGACATCAACGGCTGGACTGCCCTTCATTGGGCGGCACGTTTTGGAAGGTAATAGAAAACTCAAAAAATGCTTGCTATTATGTTAAATTATTTAATATTGCCATAAAAAGGCTCATAGATGTTAATTGATGACAGCACTTAGTGTAAAATAATCACATGTAGCTGGATTACTTCTCAATTCTCATATCTTAGTCAATTTTATAATTTAGCTGATCCTTTTTAATGTATTCTGGATGTTTTTTGCCTGAAGTGTTTGTTATTCCATACAGGGAAAAAATGGTTGCGTCGCTTATAGCTTCTGGTGCATCTGCTGGAGCAGTGACAGATCCAAGTGCACAAGATCCAATCGGTAAAACTGCGGCAGCAATTGCATCCAGCAGTGGGCATAAGGGACTGGCAGGGTATCTTTCAGAGGTAGCTCTAACAAGCCATCTGTCATCGCTTACACTGGAAGAGAGTGAGCTATCTAAAAGTTCTGCCGAGCTTCAAGCAGATTTAACTGTTAGTAATGTCTCCAAGGAAAATATTGCTTCCAGTGAGGATCCGGCCTCACTCAAAGATACCTTAGCTGCTATCAGAAATACAACTCAAGCAGCTGCACGGATACAAGCTGCTTTCCGTTCACATTCATTTAGAAAACGGAGAGCTAACGAAGCAGTTGCTGGTATGAGCAGACATGATATCAGTGCAAGTAGCATTGGTAACATGCCGGAGCTTTCTGCTATGTCAAAACTTGCTTTTCGGAACCCGCGTGAATTTAATTCAGCTGCATTATCAATTCAGAAGAAATATCGAGGTTGGAAAAGTCGCAGAGATTTCCTATCATTGCGCCAAAAAGTAGTTAAGATACAGGTAATTGAAATTAGCTTTACAGTTTGACTGGAAAAAATGAATAATGAGAGCTATATGGATTTATTCTTATTTGTATATATTAAGTAGCTCTTCGAGATTCTCTGACAGTAATAAATTGATCTGTAAACAGAAATGAACAGTTAGGATATATAAGGTTGACTTTGTCTGTTTGTTTTAGTGGCAGCTAAAATGTGGCCGTGCGTTTGTTTCAAAGCTACAATTAGTAGCTTGTGCATTTCCATGTTGAAATGCACTTAAACTTATTGTGGCAGTGAGTTCAACTTGTTACCAAACACATATTTGGTGGTTGGAGTGAGAGAGAAAGAGAGAGGGTTTGATTCCCACCTCTAATATAATACTAACTATACTATTCAACCCCATTTAACATATATACTAGCATTTATTTGTCATTAAAAAAAAGAGAAATAAACAGTTATAGGAAAGCATGCACATGCATACCTTCTTCAACTGCATTATTATTAAGCTTCAGTTATTTCTAATTTATTTGTGCAGGCTCATGTGAGGGGTTACCAAGTTAGGAAGCATTACAAAGTATTATGGGCAGTTGGAATCTTGGACAAGGTTGTGCTAAGATGGCGGAGAAAAAGATCTGGTTTACGAGGTTTCCGGCCAGAGATGGAGACTAATGAAAATCAAGATGAAGATATTCTCAAGGTGTTTCGAAAACAGAAAGTAGATGTGGAAATTGAAGAGGCTGTCTCAAGGGTGCTGTCCATGGTCAAATCTCCTGATGCTCGTCAGCAATATCATCGCATGCTTGAGAAGTTTCGTCAAGCCAAGGTAAGTTAGTTTTCAAAGTGACAAAATTAAATATTTTGATTTATAGTTTGGCAGTTAATACCTCTTTTCTTTAGCACCTGATAGTTTGCCATCCTCACAATGCATAACTTGGCAACTCTTTTGCAGGCTGAACTTCTGGCGAGTACGAGTGAAGAAAAATTGTTATCAACTTCTGTAGAAGATTATCTCAACATGGAAGATGATTATTATCAATATCCGTAGGGTGCCAATGCTAGCCTTAGTCCTTACTAATTCCAACACTATTGAATTATGACCTTCCAGCATCAAAATTTGGTTGGTCTTTGTATTTGTATGATGTATCTAGATGCATAGAACTAGCTGACATTTTAGTTGTTGAAACAGTGGATTGTATCTATATTAGTGATAATGGTGTGATAGTAATTGTGAAAATTAATCTCTGTAAAGAATAAAATGGTTTTGAATTCAGGTAGGACTTGAGTTGAATGGACTAAGTTTCACTTTTTCTCGTGATATCTTCGAAATTTAGATATAGCTTGTGGCTGCTTATATGCATTCAAACTTGTAGAATCATTGGACTGGAAAAATTGGAGACAGTTTGTAACAGAATTGGTCAATTAGGACGTGTTTTTTTGGTTAAAATACGCTTCTGAATTAGCTAATCTTAATGTGTATTTGAGAACGTTAGAGGAAGAAAAAACTATCGAAATTAGATATATGTTGGAGGACATTCATCTAAATAGAAGTGGTTCGCGGGGTTGCTTTTGTTGAAGCACTAATAGTACTAGTTAATAGTAATGAGTGCAAAAGCAATGCTCTCGTGATGGGGTGTGAACCACATAAAAGGTCCCAACGAGTTGAAAGTAAAAGAGAGGTTTTCTTCCCTTCTCCCATTTCACATGTTCCCTAAAATGTGCCTATGGCTGTGACACTTGATCCAATTACTTTTTTTTTAACATCCAATTTTTTCCAATCATAAATCCACACAGATATTTGTGTATAAACTTTAAAGAATAATCTGATGACAGCATCACACTGATACATGTAATATAATTATATTAAACGAATGTGGGAAAACTTTTTATACTACACACCAGAATCACACAACTCTTCAGTCTCAACTTTTCTACATGGAAATGCAATGTGAATTTTGTACAGTAACAAAAAAGAACGTGAAAGACTTCAATTTGTGTAATGACAAAAAATTGACTACTATTCCTCTATTTGCAGCAGAGGTGTTAAACTTCTCCTCCAGTAAAATGACTAGTCAGCAATTAAATGCTATCAAAGGTGATATATTTATATCTTAATGACGACCATTTTAATCACAACCAAACTCATTATATAAACAGCGAATTTTTTTAAAGAAAAACTCAGATAAACCGCATAAAATTTCATCATGAAAAAGTTTGTCCCAAAGAAAAAAGTTCATCACAGAGAAAAATATATATTTCCTTGCGTGGCTAAGAACAGTTGATGGCCGATTGCAAGTTTAGCCCTTTTGATCTTAGGTGAAAATACCAAACCTTCATTTAGTAAGCAAATGCAAATCAAAGATTACCATAACATTCACAAACCAATTTGTTGAGAGGTAAATTGGATAGAGATGCTTGGGCCCCATATCTCAGATCAGAAATATATTTGGGTTTTAAATCTCCCAGACCCAGTAATATTTCGTCAATTTATCCTTGAAGCTGTTTTCTGACGAATCACAAGAGAAAAATTTAAATACAACAAGCACAATTAAGCGTCCGACACAACCAACTAAAATGAACCCATTTTCAATTTCAAATGTGCAATATATAGACAAACTTCTTCTATGGCCTTTCAGGTCATATATTTGATGGTCTATCTTCAGGCATAGTTCAAACGGAATATGTCATTCTGCACATAATAGCTTCCTTGCGGGGTTGGTATCAAATGGAACATCTGAAAATAGATAGTGACAAGTTTAGTCATTACAAGAAACTATGAAAATAGTAACAGACGAGAGCAGGTGAAAAAAAATGGAAAACCCACCACACCAGAATACAATAACTAGTATCAGACCACATGTAAATGTATCTGTATAACAATAACACTGGCAAATAAAAATATGCTGAGCCCCAGAAAATTTCAAAATGTAAGCACCATTTTAGCGAAATAACACGACTTGGACATCCCGTTATTCCTCTAAATATAGAGAAAAAAGATGTATTTGCACTGACAGACAATCAGAACCGTTGATTTTGTTATCTCATCCCACGATTATAACTGTCATCAAATAATACATAATCAACGACTTGTATTTGTTGTCAGTATAAAACGATTTACACTGACAGAGTATAATTATTAAACTTCTAAATATATACACTATCTTTAAGTGATTAGAAACATCATTTTGAGAAAAGTATGACATCCCATTTTTTAAGTGGCCTTAAAAAATCACCTCTTTCAGTTCCACCAAGACATAAAATGTTGCGATCACATAAAATCCTTTTTTGTGTTCTCTGTAATGAAAACCACCTTCATTTATCACCGCAAATTTGATCCTTTTCTTTGGTAGTTTGGTTACAAAGAAGATAAACCACTATCATAAATCTCTTGCAGTTCGAGAATATCAATCTAAACTAGGAATGACGAATGGATGGATTGGACAGTATTGGATGGGTAAAAGATAATAAATCTCCATTAATTAGTTTAACACAACAAAAGCTTTTTCCCCGAAGACATGGTCAATCAAATGGATCCAACAAACGCCGTAGTCTCCTCTCATAAATCATGTCTAATGACAAAGCACTAAAATCTAAATCCTCAATTGTTTGGCCTACAACTTTTATCAGTTTCTCTCTATCCTAAAATCTCTCCTTACTTAACTAACTCAAAGATGGCAAAATTTCAGCTATTTGTAGATTGAAAATTCACCAGAAATTTTGCCGCTTGAATTCAACAATGTCAACTTTGACATTCACAAATAGCTTCCAAGTTCTGGTTATTCATTCTAGTAAAGATTATTACTTCCCCAATTTCTAAGGAAACAATTCTAGTAAAAATGTAGGATTTGAAGCTAGATATTGAAACTCATGAATACAATTCTCAAAATTCCACATACATAGATCATAATTGAATGCATCCTGCTTATAGAGGACAGAAAATTCGGCAGAACTTCATCCCCTTGTGCAATTGCCCTAAATTTCAATCACAATGGCAAATTTCTTCGAGCAAATACTAAATATTATCATAACAATCAAAGATTCTATAATGTCTATATCTATTATACTATATTTATATTATCAACAATAATTAAGGTAACGCTAATTATGAAAGGCAATTATTTGAACATACAATTAAAAAAATAAAAATAAAATAAAAAGTGAAAATCTGAGTGGAACCTGGCTGAACTTGAGGGCGTGTTGTTCACCGGCGAGTTGGAGATTACCACTGACGAAGACGAGCATGCCGGCGTTGATAGCGGAGGGTTGACAATCGACGGTGGTGATGGAGTGAAGGCACTGTTGGAAAGGGAGGGAAGTGAGCTTGGCGACGATGTTGGAGGAACCTTGAATCTTCTGACCTTCGAAAGTGAGCATGGAAGCTTCTTGGTAGAGATTGGCAAGTCCAGCACGGTTGGTGTCGAAGGTTGTGTAGTAGTGCTCCACAAATGCCTTTGCCAACGCGTCTGGATCCATCTCTCTCTCTCTCTCTTTACGCTACCCAATCTCTCTCCTTCTGCTTTATATCGTCTTTCGATTCCAAATTAACTTCAAAAAGTCTTCAAATTGCTTTGTATCTTAATTTGGGACTTTAAATTTATGAAATATGAAATTATTTTTTTAAATTATTTAAAGTTGGATTATAATGCTATTTTAGAGAGTTTTTTGTTTATGAATTATAAAGTTCAATAACCTTTTGGCTATTGTTAGATAATTTGATGGAGCAATTTGATATTTCATAAATTTGAAATTTCATATTGACTTATGTTTACAATTTCAAAATAAAAAATGGTAGTTTACCCAAAAAAATATTGTCTAAATCAAGTGTTTATTGTGTATAATTGATCAGGTTAAAAAGACAACCCCAAGACTCACTTCCTGACTAACCCTCGTAGGTCCAACTTCATTGGTCTTAGATTCGGGCCAATCTCAAGCTTAGGATTGCAGCCGACGTTAATTGCAACAGTTAGGAGGAGACAACGGTGACAATTGCGATTCGTCAAATATAAACATTTCAATTTTCAACGAACCTAATTCACTCACTATATATATTGTTGCTCTAACACGGTAAAAGATACATGTTATATCCCTCAATACCTCTCACTCACCTTGATCATATACTGACTTGAACATCAAAGTGTTTACATGTATTATCCACCTCCGAAAACAAAGAATAGTTCACTGATCCACTCCAGCCATCATTCTCAATCCAGTCTCTAGTTCTAATCAACGTCAGTGTTCTTAATTTTTTTAATGAAAATGCATAAGCACAAATAAATTAAGTTGGATTAAATTGGGTTAATCCAAAAATAGCCTAAATTGGGTTAATCCAAAAATAGCCCAAACCATTCCCGTTGCCCTATGTATACACACAAGTAAATTGGGGTGGATGTGGTTGGGTTTAGATATAAAAACAACTCAAGTGAATGTTTGTACTCACAGTGAATTTTTAATTTTGCTAAACTCACTCGAAATCACACTTAATCACTTCTTTAAGATCTACGTATAATTATGTTGGATTAAATGCAAAATGGAATGAAGCAAAACTATTGTAATACTTCCTCCAATTATCATTATAGGCAAATATATCTACTTTTATGAGTATTAAGAAAATCAGTTGAGTGCAATTAATTTTCTAGATTTTGTGTAAAATATATTCTAAATTTACTAAATTGTCCATTTGAATGTCAAACACTCAACTACCGATGTTAAATGTTTTTTATTTAAGTAAAAGTATATTATAAATACTAGCATTAAATGAATCAAAAGTAATTAACTTTTTTTTATAATAATGACTAAAATTTTAAGTCACGTTTTTGCTTATAATAGTGACTAAAGGGAGTATTGAGTGATATATATACATGGTTGATTCCAAGAACTTACTTTCCTTTCTTTCACTTCAATCAACCTAATACATACCTATAAATATAATCTTACGTGCCTACACTAGACAACTTTACATGTAACAACATACACAAGATGAGAGACTCACTTTACATGGAAGAATCAATGAGTTTTGATACCCTTTACAACTTGGATCCTATGTACATTCCTAAACCAGGAATCTTTCACAAACACCACAAAAAGAAGAAGAAAAAACATGAAATGGGTCAAAAAGGTATATAATGAACCAGTGATGCTTTATTATCAACGATCCTCTGGTTGATATGATCAGCAATCTATGTTCTCTTCAAGACGACGAGAAAAACCAAGAAACTTCTCTATAAAGTTGTTCAGCTTCAAATGGTTTTGAAACATATCCATCCATTCCACACCTTAGGCATTTCTCATGTGTAGCTTGAATCACATCTGCAGTCATGGCTAAAATTGGCACATGCCAGTTTGATATATTCTCAAAACCATCATTAGATACTTCCCTGTTCACATTATGTTCCATCTCTCTGATTATATTTGTAGCTTCAAAACTGTTTTGAAAAATAAATAGTATATATTAGCAAATTTTAACATAATGATAATTGTACTTTTAGAATTAACAATTAAATAAATTGTGTTACTTCTATGGCAAGAAACCTTGTCTATCTTCTATATATAGATTAGATTATTTTCAAAAATCTACTTAATGCAAAAGCATTTCCTTTTATGTAAAAAAGTAATTTTTGTTGCGTACCCATCCATTTCTGGCATTTGAATATCCATGAAACATGCGTCGAACTGATGAGGTGGCTTCAGCGAAGAGATAGCATCTTTTCCACTGCTAACACAAACCACATCTGCTCCATACTTTTTCAAAGCACCGGCTGCTACTGCGCGGTTCACGCCATTGTCATCAACAATAAGAATTTTCCTCCCAAGAAGAAGATGGCTAAGAGACAAACTTTGAACATCCCTATTTGGAATTCTCTTGTTACCAACATTCATGGCTCGCTGTAGCGAAATAGCGAGCATGCTTGCTCTAAGAGGTTTTGTGATGATAGTAGGATTATGAACATCTGAGATTACACTGCTTGTTTTAGAAGAGCAACTAGAGTTAACAAGAATGAACAATTTCAGAGGAAAACCACGATCGATTTTCCTTGTGTTATTGAAAAAATGAGATGACATGCTTGAATCTCTATACCATACTTCCTGCTCAATCAAAACCATGTTTATAACTGCATTGCCATTTTTTATGGTTGAGAAACCTTGGTTCAAATCTGAAACCATTTCAACATGAATGCCGAGGCGTTGGATATGATATCTAGACACTTTTGCTCTAACAGGTCTTGGATCAATAACCAATGCATTCATCCCCTCAAATTCTGAAGATGCAGGTTGAGATCTGTTGATTCGCTGTATTCTACACTCATTAGAACTGAGGAGTCCATTGGTGAATACAGAAGTAAAAGTGAAAGTGGATCCAATCTTTGGTTCACTTGCAAATCCAATTTCACCATTCATGAGGCCAACCAAACACTTGCTAATGCTTAGTCCAATACCTGTTCCTCCGTGTTTCCGAGAGATCGACGAACCTACTTGCATGAATGGAGTGAAGATGAGGGATTGAGCTTCTCTAGGTATGCCTTCACCTGTATCTTCAACAGATACAATCAAATTGATGAGATCAGTAGAGGAGGAAGAGAAAGAACCAAGTGGTCCTTCTTGACTGAAAGCCTTGAATCCTTTCCAACTTAGGCAACTATTAGTGACGGCGAAACCACTCAATGTATTTTCTGGATTTGATTCATTGTCAACCTCTATAGAATGAACAATCTCCTCAACAAGATGGATGGTTACAAAAATATGTCCTTTGTCGGTGAACTGCCAAACAATTACAGGTACAAAATCAGTTTTCATGATACTTATGTTCTACAAAATACACATCAATTTTACTCTACTAATATTCATTCTTTGGTGTAACGCTGACTGGTAACATTTTTCCCTTGTACAAAACTTCGAATTCGGATTACCTTAGTCAGCAGTCCCGCATGTTCATGCAGTCAGCATATTAGTGTTTGTTGGATTAAGATCGTAAGGTCCAGATTTCAATGCAGAATTTGATTTTTTAAAGATGGACAGTTCGATCTCGATCCAACGGCCACTAATATGTTGACCGCATGAATGCATGGAATTGCTGACTGCAGACAATCTGAATTGCAAAACTTCCATGATCTAGTATGATACTTACCTTAATTGAGTTACCCATGAGATTAGTAATTATTTGCCGAAACCTTCCAGGATCGCCTATTAGCAATTCAGGAACATGATCTGACACATAAGCCGCCAACTGTGGTTCCCAAACAATAAAATCATGAAAAGCAATGACCTATAATTAGACACTGCATGTTTTGAAAATTTCACCATGATCAAAGTGCATCAGTAAACAAGAGATGTATTACCTCAACTCCTTTTCCTTGGGACTTGTCAGAAAATAGTGACAATACATCATCCAAAATCGACCGTATATCAAAAAGCACAGCTTCAAGCTCTAGCTTACCAAATTCAATCTTTGCCTGATCCAAAACCTCATTTATAAGTGACACAAGAGCTTTACCACTTTCCTGTGCTGTTCTGACATATTCCTGTTGAGTTACATCTAAATCTGTGTCCATAAGCATATGCAGCATCCCTAAAAAATGCAATATAGAACAAAGTTATGGTTTAAGGATCCCTTCCTAATCCTATATAGTTGAAAATCATACACTGTATACTAAACCATAGACACTAAACAACTCACCTAAAACACCATTCATTGGTGTTCTGATTTCATGAGAAACAGTGGCAAGAAACTGCAGTTATAATTAATCAAGTCCATGTGATTAGTGCAGGTTAAGCAAATTTATTAAGCAAATAAAAAACTAAACATATACTTGAGATTTTGCAACATCAGCTGCCTCTGCGCGTTTTTTAAGCTCCGTCATCTCACGGCAATCATCTTCTACTTTGGCAATTCGATTCACAGTGGCATGAAAAATATGTCCAACAAGGAGAGCAATAACAAGAATGCCAATTGAAGTAGTTATAGCCAACCATGGCCATGGTGGTTTCTGTTTGAACCTGCCCAAGAGTCAAACTTAAATTTCATAAAGAGGTTAATTTTTATACACTATTAGTGTATTAGAAATGTGTAGCATTACTAATACCTGCAATGCATCTCATGTTTCCTGAAAGGGTCTCCAAAGTTAAGAGTGCTGACATGACAGAACACATCCCCTGATACATTTGTACTACCGTACATGGCTATTGGATGAGTATGATTTGTAGTGTCATATACATTAACAATTACACTTTGCTTGCTAGCAAGTTGTTGAAGTAATTTCTCCACTAATGATTCAACATCAAATACCCCGCCAAGATACCTGTTTAGCAATAGACAAAAGATTAAAATGATATTTTCTTACCTGTTTGGATTGTGACTTATATGAGTTTATCTACTAACATTTGATTGAGCTTATGAAAACAACTTAAAACATGTTTATAAGTTGTTTTCAGGTTATTTATGACAACATGTAACTTATATGAAAACTGTGTGACCTTATTTTATCTTTTGTTATAGATACAATTTACAGATAAACACTTATCTGATAAGCGCTTAATTAATTTGTTTACCATAAACTAATGCATGAGAGATTCATTAAATTCCAAAATATATGCATTATGCATACATTACATACCCATTAGTTGCTTGAATCCTTTCATTTGGGGTTGCATTTGATGGAAGATATTTCTTGTAGACAGCAAATGTTAGAATAACCCCTAGACGATTTGATTTGAGAAGCCTGAAGGGTTCAGTTAAAACCCCTTTGCCTGATTCTCTTGCACGTAACACATTATCACGGTCTTCCTGTTCATCAACAAGTCAACAACCATAATTACAACAACAACAACAAAAACACTATTATTGATTTTATTTTTAGTTGAAAACCATATTTAAAACTCCTCAAATAGTTTAGTAAACCTAAAAGTTAACAATAATGTTGGTACATAAACCTACCTTTCCAGAAAGCACATCAACAGAAATGACATGTGAAATAGTATCTTGTGCAAATATGACAGGAGCATATTCTTCCTGAATAAAGGATTGCTCCAATGCCTCTGTGGCATAATCATCCTTATGAACTGGATTCTGCTCCAAAGTATCCATTCTTTTAATAATCCAACCTTGTTGCTTCTCAAATTGTTCCCTTTCAGAATGTAACACTCTTACAGCATATGCAACACCACTTGTTAGAGGCCTCTCAAAAGCTGTTCTTTCTGTGTACCTAGAAAATGTTCTCTGTAGGTTTTACAAGTTAGATTCATCTGTGCACTTCAGCTGATACTATCACCGCACGTTTAGATTGTAAGGATCAAGGTCGATTTTAGCAAAAGCTACACTTTGAAGCTTAAACAATATCACAGTGCCATTCTAATTTTATCGAAGTCACCGCAAATACAAACATGCACTTAACAAAATATAATATTAAGAAATTAAGGTTATAATTATAACAACAGTGCTATATAGTACGATAGACTTTTTCACAAAATTTCAAGTTGGGAAAACTAACCTTACACCAAAGTAGTGGGATGAAATGGTCAAACCAATTAAAAAGTAACACATATATTCTTGTCTTTCATTTTTCATCGTAACAATAAGCATTTTCCTTATATAAAAATACATCTTGATGCATAATGAATGAAGACATGAAAAATAATAACTTGTAGTGAGTAATTAGTCCTGAAATGCAAGATGGTTTGATTTAAGAGGTATATGAACTTCACGAATCATTACAAAAAATCTGAGTTCAAATTCTAGTTTGAATATTCATTGATCAAACTTTACTTACTTCCTAATCAAACTCGGAATTATCAGAGTCTCTTTCCTTTCCCTTAGAAATCAGAGGGTTCGAGACAAAAAAATATTGCATATTATATGATATGGAAAGTACCTGATCAATGGCTGAGGGACTCTTAGCATGATGAAAGGTTGAGATCAAAATTGACATAGCTTGAATATGATTCATACTAACATTAAACTGATCCTGCACAATCCTAGCCCTTTCATCACACAAACTTGCCAAAGTTTCTTTCCTCTTTTCAACAACTTGTAACCTCATACAACAAAAGATCCACAAAGACACTACAATCCAACCCAACACCCATGTCAACAAAAGCCTTCTCCATAACTCTCTCTTCACTTTCTTTGACCCAATATACAAATAGTACTGTTGATGGATTTTGTAACCATGAACTGAAATCTTCTCCCAACATTTCAGCCACATCTTGCTACCATTACCTAGAAACCCCATCTTGGTTTCTTTGAGTACTTCACTGTTAAGGTAAAAAAAAGACACAAAGCCAGAAACATAGCATCAAAAGTAGATTATGCCCACTTTTAGAGAAAATCCAATTACATGATCAACTTAGTTAAATCAAGACAACTTAGATGATTTAACTAAGTTGTATGTTAACTCACGAATGTTAACGTAAATTTCGTGAATTCAATTCACATAAATTAATCGCTAAAAATGTTATGGACTTGTATATAAAAAAATTCAAGACATGAAGAATTAAGAACTACACAAAATCTACCAATTTATACTCATAAGAATGTTTAAATGAAAATAAAAAAAATGTAATAATTAAGGATGTGACTTTGATAAGATGCTGTCTTATCTACCAAAAAAGTTTAATAAATTTAAGAAATGCAAATAAACACCGAAAATTTGAGGGAGATAAGAATTAACACACCCTTTAAAAAAAACGACAAAGATTCTTCTTGGTTTCTAATTCTTATCAGAAATTGATACTTGTAAATGTAATTATATTTGGTAGAACAAAAGGAGGGGCCAATACTAAACTTACAAAAGATTCGACTTTAATCATCACTCTACACAGAAACTCTAGTTTGCACTACAGGGTCCTATATAGTACCAAACAAGAACAAAATAAGCACGTGAGTGTTCAATGTTGGACTCTCCTTGTAGTGATTTATTTAGAAGCTACACACTGTATAAAAATATAATTAGAATGAGTTCATGAAGATGTGATAAGAGAATTTGCAAAAAGAAAGAAAGACAAGAACAAGAATAAGAATATGATAGCAAAAGTATTTTAAATGTTATAGGTCATTGTCTCTGTCTAATTTAGAAAACATTAGCAATAAATATAAGTTGAATTGAAAGAAAGCAATAAAGAAAAATATTATTTTAAAACAGAAAAATAGACCATCAATTTAGTTCATAGACTATAATTTTATTTCTCATATGTTTGGAGAAATTAAAAAACTAACTTTTGTTTACTCAACTCGAGGACTAATTAAACTGATAAACTAATAATAATTTAATAACTATTTATTGTACTTCTATAATTGTCTTTTTTTTTAATATTCCTTTTTTTTATTCACCAAAATACCACATCGCGAAATTATATTAGAGAATAAATTAAAATAATAATAACAATAATAATTGTTTAGCAGTGAAGTTAATGGTTTATTCTAAAGGAAATAATCATTCACATAATTTTATTTTATGTGTATATATATATATATACTTTTAGTAAGGTAGAGTTAATAATGTAGAGGAGAGAAAGGTATGGTTCCACTTCCACTGAGCAGAAATCACAACTTTTATATGCTTTGTGTTCATATCCCTTATCCATCCAATTCAGATGTCAACTTCTTCACGCATGGTCGTTACTTAGTTGAGTTCTCTCTCTGTTTGTTGCCAAAAGTACCCCTGCATGGAACCATAATTTCAACAATAATGTCATTAAATAATTAGATGCCAGCATCATGAGATTGACAAACTCTTTTAACCGTTACTATCTCCGTTTTATATATAAGATATTAAATTACGGGAAATAAATTTTTTTTGTTAGAGTACTAAATTTATTAGTAATTTAAATTATTTTATTAGTTAATATTTAAAGAGCGAAAATTAATTTATGTTTAAATGATTTTATTAATATTATTGTTTATATCTTATGTTCAATGTTTAACTGTACATTATTGTATAGGGATACATGTTCGACTACCTAATTGTTTAATTAAGAGTTTAATTAGTTTATTCTGCGTATATTAAATTTAACTTATTCAATTCAATACAAGGAATAAAGAAACAGAATTTAGGCATTTTTCATCACTTTACTAATTGGAACATATTCTAGTAATAGTTTTTAACTTTCCGGCTAATTATTATTCATATAACTGTGAAGTCTCGGATTTAAATTCGGATAAAACATTCAATTTAATAACATTGATATTTTATCATTTGAGTTATTATTATGCCACTGAAAATCACTTAAATTTACTCTTCAATATTTTTTACTTGTCACTTTTATAGAAGAATTTTATTTTAATTTATTTATCATTTTAAAAGTTAATTATTGTTTGATAATACCCTTGATTATTTATTGTAAAGAGAAATAGATGAAATGAGATAATAAATAGTTGATATTATGAAAAATAACAAATAATCATCAAATGTAATAAAAAGTTATTTGTTTTTCTGTATGTATAATTTTAAAACGACAAACAAAAATGAATGGAAAGAATATCTTTTATATGTGGAATTGAAAGCAATCCTCAGTCCTCACCAATAGGAAGTTTTAAAATGCCTTGAAGAGACATAAAATTTGACTCTAGACACGAAAGTAATAAAGGTCAAAAATTCACAACCTATGTCGAATGTAAATTGGACAATAGGCTATCATAGTACATAAATGTAGTCGTAACAAACACCTCTAAAGTCTAACCTATGAGTAAAATCCGGGAAGATGTGTTTACCTCTTAGGGGGCAACAACAAGCAAAAGTTGAACAATGAATTTGGTATGTGGGCGTAAAATGATTAGGAACACAGGGGCAATATTGTGACTGTGAAACAAGTGATGGGACAATGAGGTTGATTGGAAAGCAGTAGCAAGAAATAGAATAGCTGGCCCTTTAATCAAGAGGTGGCCAAAATGTGATTAGGACATCATGGATGTTATCAAATTTCATTGTGATTTTATTATTTGAAATCTTTATATTTAAAATTTAGTGTAATCTTGTCAAAAAATTTATATTAGTACATTGATTTTCTTTTTTGCAAGGTTAGATATCTTTGTCTTCATTTTCTAATGTTAATTTTTGGGAAAAATTATAACGTGGAAAACGAAGTACACCTTATTATTTTTAAAATTAAATAAATTTTTTAGTCTCTGTAAAAATTTAATATTACTTTATTATATTAAGAAAAAAAATTAAAGAGTTCTTATAATTAGGGACATAGGTAATATTAACTTTTTAGTCTTTAAAAGTTTTCTTTTTTGATTTTTGTTTATGACTTTTAAGTTATCTCGTGTGAATCATTTAAATTTGTGAATTTTTTTTAGATATATTTAAAACATTATAAGAATCTTCACCACAAAAATTTAATTTTTTTTAACAAAAGATAAATTAAATATGACTTTTTAAATACAAAAAACTTAAAAATTCATATTTAATTTATCCTTTAT
Source organism: Cicer yamashitae (assembly GCA_037974755.1). Lineage (NCBI taxonomy): Eukaryota > Viridiplantae > Streptophyta > Magnoliopsida > Fabales > Fabaceae > Cicer > Cicer yamashitae. The sequence goes on along the minus strand of JBBPBQ010020323.1, from coordinate 3,471,535 downwards.
TAAAATATTCTAAATTTTTATAAGAGAAATTATACACTATCAAGTGACTTAATTATTTAGGATTCCAAAATGTTATCTTTAAAATTATTTCAACAATGGTGGTGAATTGTATGAATCACTCACAAGTTGATGAAATTGAAATTGGACATATTTTATCGGATTATAAATGTCTTATTTTTCATTTAAATCAAACACATCAATGTTATTTTGTTAAAAAACATGCAAATAAAATTGATCATTATTTAGCTATGTTCTTTGAATTTTGAATACATTTCTAGTTGTATTGTGTATCATATGAGTTGGAAGTTGGTCTGTATGTGACGGTCGGAGTCTAGAGATGGCGGAGGTTGACAGTTATTTAGCTCCTAGAGAGAGATCCCTACAAGCATTATGACGTCCAAATCAGTAGGAGATTGGGAGAGGAAGAGGTAATAAATGATGTGTACCTGATTTTTTGGATACAAGACTCTTTTTATAGGGATTCCCCATAGGCTGGTGGCATGACGACGATCATTCTGGTGTGGAGAATTCAACGCGAAATGCAGGTAGTCGTTGATGGATAATCAACAATCTTGATAGGTAGGACGTGAATTCGGCACCTAGTGCACCTTGAGTTTGGTCTTCTCTACATTGGGTTAAGCATAGCCGGCAATCGACCAATGCAACTAGAACATTGGCACAGATCTCAAATTAGGGCAGTCCCAAATTTTTATAGTATACTTTGAACTTTGAAAAATTATATTGATATTCTTAATTTTATACACTGATCACCCTACAATTTTATATTTACACTTTGTGCTCAAAATAAATACCCAAAAATTGTATATTAGCACATTGTGCCCATAATAAATACCCAGTATGAATGAATAGAAATTGTTTTCTCTCTAAAACATAGACTAAAGTTTATAACTTAACCTTGATAATAGGGTTGTGTAACTTACTTATTTTAGGAACTTAATTTGTTTGACATAGTTGATTTACTAATTTACTGATTTTAGGCATTCATTGTTTATTAGGATTTAATCTGATGTATGGGTTATACATTCTAGGAACTTATTTCAGTAGGGATTCAATTTTTTATATTCGAACAACGTCTCCAAAAAACATTAAGACAACCCTGGAACTAAGGTCAAATAACTGATGCGCATTGGATCTGACTCCAATTCAAAACAGAAGTAAATTTATTCTTGTAAAAAATTATATTCAATTTTTTATTTTTTATTAAATTAAATAATTTAATTTTAAAAAATATTTAAACCAATATAGAAAGAAAAAATATCAAATTTTAATGTAACATTTTTTCTTCATAGTTCATACTTGTTTAATCTTAATATATTTTTAATATAAATGAATGATCAATATATTTTTTATTTTTTTTGTAAGACACACGATTTTGATGTTACATTAGAGTTCGTTTTATGCCTCAAAATGTTAAATTAAAGCTCTCTTCATGGCTCAAAATGTCACATTAATTTTTATATTACATTGTAAAACACTGATTTGTATATTACGTAAAAAAAAAATCTCACATTTTATCTATAAATATATTAAAATTTGTTTTAAGCCTCAAAATACGTTGAAGCGACGCTTGTGTAGTTAGTTTGAAGGAAAAAAAAAATTATTTAGCACCTTACCTTGTTCCTTGTGTGTCATTCCATGGTTTATAATTATACATTTTCCATATTATATGCATGTTTTGTTCTACGTCTTCTTGGTAGGAAGTATATAAATATTTTTGGCAATCTTTTCACATATAATAAGTCTTCTTTGACATTGATGTTAACATTTATTTATCTGACCTTTATTGCGAAGCAAAGGCGTGCTCAAGTTCTTGAAATCAAATCAAATGTATCGTTTGGTTACTTGCAACAAACTAGCATGTGCCACATGGAAGAAAATTGCAGGACCAGAAGCATGCATTTGATATTGCATAACAACCATGCCTGGCTGCAATACCTTGATTTAGTTTGTATATTATACACCAATGGCTGGTAATATTTCCCCTCATGATGAGGTTCTTTACAACTTGCTAGTTACTTCGTTGGGAAATCAACTAATGGTTAAAAAAACATAACAAACAGCTGCGCAGAAACATGGGTATTTGAGTGCTGAAGCCCTAAAACAGTGGTCAAAGGCGAGAGTTAGAGTTGTGTAAGGATCCTCACATTTTTTCTCTCGTATTTGAAATCTTCCCCCTTAATTAACCTTCTCCATTTTTCTCAAATTCCATAACACTATTTATTTTTCTATGGTAAGATCCCCACATTATTTCCAACTTGGGTCGTAGAAGGTGGGATCCTTTGAAGGTATGATGTGATTGATCCAGAATAAAATCTGTAGACCTATTTAATCTACCGAATATTATACATAGTCTATTGTTTAGCTGCTTCCAGATCAAAAACGGGCGTCTTCAGCCCTTGTCATGGGGACTGGGGTGTAGGAATCAATCGTGCATGCTCTATCATATTCATAATTCATAAATTTCATAACTACTAAAAAATCAATTGCCGCATTACGTAAAATTAAAGAGAAGAGGCGCAATAGTTGTATAATTAAAAATCCTTAAAACTTCATCAAAACATGAACAGGAACTGGGTATAGTCCAAGTACATGTAGAAAAGTATAGTCATATTTTCTACAGGGCTAAGAAAGAGAAGATGACACAGTCCAACTCAAAGCTCCATTATGCCATGCCTCCACTCGTTGCTGTCCTGATTATCTGAAAGAGAGCTGAGCAATAAAAGCAAGCAGACATGTCAATGAAAGTACAAAACATATGCCAAGAAAATGCTAATGGAAGAAAGGTAACACACAATCTAGTACACTCCAAAGCATATATATATGTACTAATCCTTAAGAAGGTACTTAAAACTTTTGCTCAAGCAGCATCCATTCCCTTTGGGAATTTCTTAATCCCAAACTAAATTTTCCACTTGAGCAATAATAATGATAATCATACCCAACACACCCTTTCCCTCGCTGCATTATAATCCACAATACACAAAAAAAAAAAAACTATTTTGGTTATGAATGCAAGATCCCACATTTGATTCAACAACAAGAATTTCAATCCATATATTTTTCAGTTCTTTTGGCAAAGAGCATTGGAAAAAGTATAATTTAATTCAGGGAGTCCAGCAATAAGTTATGTACTCAGGTACTTTGGTCATAGAGATGTGCAATGTTCTTAGCAAAACCATTGATGTGTTGGAAATTGGAATACAAGACATGATATTTGTCATGCAATGAAGTACTTAAAAAATGAAATAATGATTGCTTGCTAATTTTCATACTCGTGGGGTATTGGTACCTTTGCTGATCCTTAGAGCCGTCTGTTACAACTTTATTTCGTAAAAAATCACTTTTTTTACTAAAAATAATCACTTCTGAAAATTTTCGGTTGTTTGTTACAGTTTTTTGAAAAAATGGTAAATCTGAAGAAAAATATTTAAAAACTGCTTAAATGAGAAGGTGTTTTAAATAGCTTCCAAAAAAATCATTTTTCAAAATTGATTTTAAAAAAAAATGATTTCCATTACTGCAGACAAAAAGAGTTTCTGCTTTTCTATACAATCTCTAAATTTCTGAGGGCCAAAATTAATATTTTTTTTTATGAATTCACAATGCGTACCAAATAGATCACGCAAACAACAAATGTTTACAATTCAACAAAAGAGTTTCAACTGTGATTATTATGAAATAATGAAAACAAAAACAGTAAAACGAATAAAGGAGAATGATATTAAAAGGATAATCTTACATGATCCAATAACAACAAAGACGAAGAAACCAAGTAGCACAGGGCCAACGGGATAGTCTTTTCCTTTCTTAACAGTTGTTTCTGGCACACTTCCTCTTTTTGTGATGTTTTTCTCAAACTTCTCCACCTTCCTAACTGCAAGGCGTCTTGATGTAGTCTACACAAAACAGCAAAATTCCACATCTTATTTCAATTAATAATGCAATATACAAATTCAACCAATCAAAATTGCATAAATCAGTTATGAATTAAAAAAATTGAAAAGCTACTAAAAATTTCTCCTTTGAAGCAGATTTTAGATTTTTTATTTTCCACAGATTATCAATTTTTGAAAAAGCCATAACAAATTGATGAAAATTATCAAAAGTGATTATTTTCTTTAAAAAAAAGTGATTTTTTACGAAATAAGCTGTAAGCGCTCAGATCCATAACCTAAAATCAAGGTAGGATACATTGATCCGTACACTAACAGATTATTTCACAATCAGCATTCGAATCATGCAATTCAGGAACTAATTAACAAAATCCTTAATCAACAGCACTATCGTAAAATAAATAATTTAACCTAATTTCAACAAGTTTCCGATTTTAATTATGCAATTGAAGAAACCTACGAGATTCGAGTGAATTCAATTTCAAAACAACAATTCAGATTTAATTTTTCACAAATTCAATATTAGCAAACAAAAAGAACTAATAGATCTAAACATAGAGCCAAAGTCAACGAAACTGAAAAGTGCGAGAAATAAACGATAGGATGAATACGAACCATGTTTGATTGCTAAGATATTAGATCGCCGGTGGAAGAAACGAGGAGATCGCCGGAAAATTGAAAGACGGTGGTTGTTCCCTTCCGGCAGTGCCTCTCTTCGACCTTTTTATTTAGAGCTTTAGTGTGAACGACGATTATTACCGGTTATTTATTTTCCCTTTTTATTATTTCTTTATTTACTCAACTCACCTAATAATTCCGTTGAACTTAATGGATACCCGAACATAACGTCACGGCTTCTTCGCGATTGGCCAAATCCATTAACCGTGTACACGCGGCATTAGGGTACTGGACGATATTTTATTTAGTACGTGAATAAGTCTTGCATAAATTATCTTATTTTTCTTTAAATATATTTTTGATCTTTGCAATATATTTTTGTCTAATTTTGAATAAAGTGGCACATGTTGATCATATAATTGTTGTTGACTAGACAATATTTAAAATTAAAATTCATTTGATTAATTCATTTAATTATTTAATTAAAAACTTAAAACTACTTAATTAATTAATAAACCAATTAAATAATAAAAACTCAATAATTTTCATCTTCAACTCCAAATTTTTTAATAAAAACTCAACCACCTTCATCTTTAACCATAATTTCTTCATCTTCAAATCACAAACTCTCATATTCGAATTCAAACCCTAAAAATTTTAATCTTTCATTTTTCTTACACCACAACTTAATAATTATTCCTTTGTTGAAATTAGATGAAGGGCGTTGTTTCACCTCAATCAAGGATGGTTAATGCCACAACAACTCAATCAAACTCATGAAACTTAACTTTTAAGTATTGTTCTGTTGGAATGATTAAATATCAACGGTGATTAAGAGATTTGTTATTTTTAGGGTTTGGATCCAGATATCAAAATTTGTTATTTGAAGATAAGGAAATTAAGGTTGAAGATGAAGGTTGTTGAGTTTTTATTAAAAAGATTGTGATTGAAGATAAAGATGGTTGAGTTTTTATTATTATTATTTGTTTATTAATTAATAGTTTTAACTTTTTAATTAAATAATTAAACGAGTTAATAAAATGAATTTTAATTTTAATTTTAAATATTAAATATAGTCTAGTCAACAACAATTACACCGTCACCATGTGTCACTTCATCCAAATTAGTAATGTCACCATTTTTTTAAAATGACTTTTTTAAAACTTGTTAGAATTTGTAAGGTATAACTCAAACAAAAAAAATTACATAGACTAAAATCAAAATTAAACATATTTGAGAGGACTAAAAATATATTTAAACCTTTTATTTCTTAGTTAAAAAAAGTTGATGGAATTTTATTATTTTTTAACGAAAAAATTGTTGGATAATTCAATTATAATGAGACAGGTGTATATTTGGCCTTTTTGAACGATGATTTGTCGTTGCCTTAAAAAATTGACGATTTGTCATCATTATAAATAGGAGAATAAAACAACTAAACACTCTTTTTTTTTTAATGACAAGATGACAACATGCAGTGTAATGGTGGTTATTATTTTAAGTTTTTTATTTTATTTTTATTAAAAAAAATTTACACAATTTATAAATTAATTATGATTTATAATAAAGATGATTTTATAAATAATTGTAAAAAAAATTAATATTATTAATAATTTAATGGTTGTAATCGATTTATAGTATAACAAATTTTTATATTAATATTTTATATAAATTAAATTTTCTTTTAATAAATATTAGCTCTAAAAGTATTTTAAGTTGTTTGTTGGTAACGACAAATAGCCAAGGTAATTGTCAAAATATTTAAGATTATAGAAGAATCTCTAAAATATTTAAGACGATTTTGATATTAAATATATAAATACTTATTATAATCATTATTGTAACCACACATCAAATATATGTTTTTATTATGCTCTATAGTTCTCAAAATTCTCACAATCCGATATGCATTTAGTTGCTTTCCACAAGAGATGGAGACTTTACCCTAAGTGGTTTGTTAAAATAAAGTAGCAAATGAAATAAGAATCAGGATAATTCATAAGCAAATGAGTATTAATCACAGTGATGCAAATGTCATTAATAAGTATCATTTAGTATTTTAATTTAAGAATGAGAGAGGATACTTGTTCACTCACTATTCTCATTAAAGAAAATTTTGTTTCATTTAAAAGTTGTCTCAAATGAGGTCATGTGCGCTTAGTCATAACAAGACTTTCTATAAACTTGAATGGGTACAACTGACTCCATTCTTTTAGTATATATTGTAGGGTTGAACATCAATCGAGTTTGGGTGAGTTCAAGTCCAAAATCACAAAACCATAAAAACTGGGTCAACAATTTACACGTCCAATTACGAACGATTTTTTCATTGATTTAAGCAGGTTTTGGTTAGTGTAGGTTTGCGGGTCAAGTGAGTGGGTTTGTTCAGGCGGTGAACTGTATGTTTTCAGCTGCTTGCATAGCCTTATAGTTTGTCTTTTTTTTTTTCTTGAGATTTGAGAGTCAAGGACTTATACTTCTTTTTGGACTCATTTTCTTCCAGCTCCATCTCATGATATCTGAGAGAACACATCAGCTCTTCTAGAGACAATTTGTTGGGATCTTTGGCCTCTTGAAGAGCAGTTACGTTTGGTCTCCATTTGCTATGAAGACTTCTTATAATCTTCTTCACGTGATAAGAGGTAGTATAGCTCTTTTGCAGCACCTTCAGTCTAGAAACCATAGTTTGAAATCTAGAGAATATTTTCTCAATATCCTCATCCTTTTCCATCCTGAAGAGTTCATATTTTATGACAAGCAGATTTGGTTTGGTCTATTGCATCTACTTGTTTACTTCATAGTTCATAACCAGAGCATCAAATATACTTTTGGTTGTTTCTTTGTTGATGCACTTGTCAAACTATTTGAAAGTGGTAGAATTGATTATGAAGATTATGGCTTTGTGATGCATTTTATATTGCTTTTTCTTATCAACATCAAGACCCTTTGTGGATATCTCAACACCTTCATCATTTTACGGAGTCACATAACCATCTTCTACCATGTCCCAAAGTTTGGGATCATGAGAAATGTATAAACTTATAAGTCTGTCTTTCCAGTACTCAAACATTTTTCCATCAAACATGAGAGGCATGTTTAAATTTCCTCATGAAACTTCTTCATCATTGTTAGCCATAAAAAAATTCAAATCTTTTACTAAAAACACGGTTAAATGCTCAGCTTGAGATCGGACTTTGATACCACTTGTTGGTCAGGAAATACAAGAAATGAGGGTTTGAATTGTATTTACTATTTTAAAAACTGTTTCGAATGGCTTAAAAATATAAGTCAATAAACTGAAAAGATAAGATAAAACATAATGCAAGACTCAATAGTTTATCTTTTCCACTACTAACTCAGTAGTTATGTCAAGTCTTTTCCTCTGGAGGATTTAATTCTCTGAACACACTAAAATATAACTTACACTTGAACATTGGTTAGTTAGAATGACTGTGTTCAATCTTCTCACCTTTAACTTTGTACCGTCAAGTTGTTAAGGAGAGAGTAGCCACTACTGGACTAAATTACAAGTTCTCACAATGTCTTCTCAAATTTCATCTTAGTACCGTATAGTCGTTGAGGAAAACAATAACTCACTATCGGGATTTGTTAGAAAAGAATAAGTGTTTGTGTTTGTTGATTTATCTATCTCACTAGATAATGTTTACAAGATAATGCTTTCAGATTTTCTTTCTCAACAATTAGATAAATTTGAACAAGTTCGAATTCAGTGTTTTGCTTGTTGTGTTTGTTTCTCTTTTAAAATGTTTTAAGTTGTTGTGTTGTATTAAGCTCAAAATGCATATTCTTTTATAAAAGCTTTACTGCACTGTCTTCGTTCTTCGCAATATGGGTGTGTGTCCTTCATGGAATGGATATGTGTCCTTCATGGCATGACCTTGTGTTATTCAACACGAAGCTTCATTGTTTTCAGCAATTGATCCATTCGAAAATAAATATAATCGTTGAACTCAAATTGAAACTCATAATTTCTTCAAGTATTTGAATTAAGTTTAGATGACGCATAAGTATTAGACCCGAGACACATAATAATCGTAGGCAGGACTATTAGAGCCCACATATTTATTAGAGGAAACAGACAAACATACCCAGTAGATTATCATAGGCAGATTTAGTAGAAGTAGTGTTGATAATCAGAGGCAAATTTATCAGAAGCAATGATGGTAATCATATGCAGATAATCAAAGGCAGATTATCAGAGGCAACGCCCCCTTGTTTGCATTAGATATTTTCCTCTTGTCAAACGTTGACTTTGTCAGATAGTTGACTTTTATCATATGCATTGACTTATTCAAATGTTGAATTTTTACCATATTCTTTGATTTTTTATAACGTTGACTTTACTATGTCGTTAAATTTTTACAACGATGTTGACTTTTTGTGTAGACTTTTGCTATATGTTGACTTTTTCTAGGCGTTGACTTTCACAAAAGACAACTTGTCAGAGGCAGAGGAAGTCAGACGCTTGCTTCATCTCTAGAGGCAATTTATTAAAGGCAGTTTGAGCAGAAACTTGCTCACTTAAATAGAGGCAGACTTAGCAGAGTCTGATTTGCTTCATCAGAGACAAACTTACCAGAGTCTGGTTTGCTTCATCAAATGTAGACTTTAGTAGAGACTTGCTTTCTTCATCAAAAGCAGAGGCAGTTGTAGCAGTTCATGGCTTGAACCATCAGATGCAATATATCAGAGGCGTTTTTTCACCAATTTTGGAATGCGAAATTTACCAAATATTTTTTACCAATCGTCAAAGGATATATCCTAATATCCTACATAGTATTTGTGATCTTGGAACTCCACACTTAAATAAAACATTAGTGCATTAAATTGTTCCCACAAACCATTTTTGTTATCATCAAAACAAGTAGGGTCTAAGTACTTTGAAAGCAATTTTGTTCTAACAGTGTGATGATTAAGTGAGTCTGAGAAACTTAACCTACAAAATATTAGTTTGTATACTTAGAGTTTTAAGTGAAGTAGTCAAGTTCGATTAAATGTGGGTATATTATATCTCACTTGCACCCGACCGTTCAACCTCGTATATACCCACATGTGAGAACCCGTGTTATCAGTGACCCGCTATAACTCGTCCACCTATGAAATTGGTCTATTCGAGTGGCTCGACTTTGGTCGGGTCAATTGAGTTTTCCAAACCTTAATACATTGAGCTTACATCATATCTTTCTAAAATAAACTAAATGCAAGAAAACAAAATACATTCACTTATACACGACATCAATTAAATATAAATTAAAACTATTTCCATTTCAAATTAAAACAAACTACAAAATTTTTAAAACCAAATTGAAATAAACTAAGTTCGTCATAATTTATTAAAATGTGGATTTTCTTCATATTCTTAAGATCCTTGTCATTCTCTCTTTCTTGAAGAAATTCGACCACGAATTTATGGTCCACTATACCATGCATGAAAAACACCCCAAATCAACCACAAGTACATCATATCTTGTGCAATTAATATTCATTCATATTCAAAGGTAAGGTAAGTGGTTTTAAAAGTGTGGGCACAATTATACTTTTTGAAGTTGATATTCATTACTAAATTTACCTTTCTTGACTTAGACTTGGAGATAAGAGAAAAGTTACTTTGTTTTTGTAAATGTTCCATGGCAAGTTATGTCACGTGATATTATTCTCAACACATAGAGGAAGATCATTTAACAAAAGAGTTATTAATTAAAGTAGTATTGGGTTCAAAAAGGCAAGTGGTCAAACCAAAAGTTGGCTTGCAAACATCCTTTCAAAGAACAATTGGCCAAACACCTTCAAGCACATGGCCGTCTCAAATATTTTAAATGATATATTAAATCTTAAAAATTGAACCCTTAATAAAAAGAAAATACAATATTAATAATTTAAAAAAGGGTAAAACAAATTATAGTCCCTGTACAAAAATTATCAACTTTTTAGTCTATAATTTTTTTATTTAGTTTTAGTCTCTATTTTGAAAAATAAGAAGATATTTTTAATCCATAAAAAAGTCTCTATAAAATTAAAATAGAAATTAGAAGTGAATAATTTTTTTTTAGAAACTAAACTTAAAATGTTGTAATTTTGTAGGGATTGTGATAATATATTTAACACACAAAAAAAAAAATCACCCTTATATTACAAAAGATAAAAAAATTTGGGATCCTTATCTATAGTAAGACGAATGAAATCATCAATTCGGCTCACTATCGTCTTCCAAGAGACTTTCAATTGTATCGTCATTTTTCTTTATTTACTCTCGGATTAAATGTATCGTTATTATTTCATCTTTGGAGACACTTCTTCAAGCTCTTGCTTAATAGAGTTAAAAGATAAGAAATAACACATATATTTATTCGGAAGAATGCTCTCTCTCTCAAATATTTTTTTCTCTTTCTTTTTTAAATACACTTTTAATATTTTTTCCACTCTTTTATTTCATTTTCTCTCAAAGCTAACTTATCTATTTTTCTCGCCACTTTTGTGTGTATATTTTCATAATGATTTTTCACATACTCTAGATATAATAGAAAATCTCTAATATATCACTAATATGACATATTTATTATCTCTTTTTTCCTTGTCCTCTATTATATATTTTCTATTTCATTTCTCTTTTGCATACTTTCTATCATCCCAATTTTAGTCTTTATTTATGTTTGATTAAATTTACAATTTTAGATTATATTTTATAATTTTGTATATTGATATTTCAATTATATATTTTAAATTATATTTTATAAGATTATTGGAGTAAATTACTATTCTTATCTTATCACGCTGGTTTCTAATCCAGTTCATATTCATAATATAAATTTAAACTAAAGAGACAATTAGAGTTATGGATTAACTTATGATATAATGTTGGTTTATCAAATACTAAATTCATACAAAATATGATAACTTATTTTTATCATGTCCATCAAACGGATCACATGTTACCTTTTTTTTTTCCATGTCTCTCTCTTATCACACTTTCTTTTCTCCTCGTCACAATTTCTAAATATTATTGATTTTTCTTTGTTTCTCCTCTGATCTCTCCTTACATCCTCGTTACGATGTCTAACCTTAAATCTCACCATGTTACAAATAAAGCAAAATAACAAAAAGACATTTTTAATATGCATTCTTACCTTTTTTTGCCACTCAAATACCTCATTAATAAATAAACCCCAACAAGAATTACAACCAATGAATTCCAAACACAATACAACAAATTAATAAAAAATTATCAACATAAGAGTTCAAATAAGAAATACTCTAAAATAAAATAAGGAGAATTTAAAGACAAACAAGAAAAAACACTCAAATAGATTAACAAATAAACAATTCACGAATTTTGAAATTAATTGACCAAATAATTTGAATAAGTGGGAAACAAGATATTAAAATCAAACTTGCAATATTTAATAGATGCAACAAGTATCCAAAAATATATATTGTTTTTAATAAAATGTGTTTTTCGATAAGTGTTTTGTACAAAATTAATTTTTTAGGCTACTTTTCTTTTCATATTTTTCTCTACACATCTAGATTCCTTCCATTTTTAAAATTAAATTAGGTTATTGAATTTTCAAAATCGAATAAATAAGACTAACTTACTTAAAAATCAATTCATTTAATTTTTTATCTTTGTTATTGACCGCTGTTATGCCAAGAAGTTAGAGTGGTGGGAAACCTATTCCAATGTACACGAGAACAATTTTGTATGTGTAAAATTCCATCTCATCCCACTAACCCAACTAACTCGTAAGTTGGTTCGCTTTGTCTAATCTTATGACTTCATACGAGTTAATTAATTGCGGGGCGAGTAAAAATGGCACAGTTTACTCCTTGGAAAAAAAAAAAGAATTATTTATAGGTTAAATTACAATAAAGCCCACACTAGCAGAGTTAAAAAATTAAGTTCCTAAATCCCAACCCTAAACCCCAACATCCTCCCTCTGTTCGGACTCTGCCGTTCGTCTTCATCCCTTTCCACTGCGTTCGCGTTTATCTTCCTCTCGCATATAGCAGTAAGTTTAATCACGTTCCTCTCTGTTCTCAATTTTCCAAATTCTGTTGCTGTTGGCGTTTTTAATTTATTCTCGAAGGATTGAAGCCGCATTAGCGGCATTTGATTCGATGTTATAATATTCATGTGGCTTACTCAGTTTTTCTGAACTAATCGCAGATGACTCGCGGCATTAAACATCGCCAAAAGGCAAAAAGCAAGAGTAAGGTATTGTTTTGTAGCTTATTCAACCCCTTCTACTATCTCACTTCATTCTTGTTTTTTTTGTGGGCGTATTTGATATATTTGGCTTTATGAAAAAATTTAAATTTGTGGTTTGTAGAAACGGAGCGAATCGTCTTCTTCATCTTTGCCGCCGCCACAGGTTCCAGTTAAAGTGTGGCAACCTGGTGTGGACAAGTTGGAGGAAGATGAAGAGCTTCAGTGCGATCCTTCTGCTTACAACTCTCTTCATGCTTTTCATATTGGATGGCCTTGTCTTAGGTAAGTTCAATGATTTTTATCTGTTATTTGTTTCTTTGCCATCCTTTTTTTCCCATCGATAGAGAAAAGAAAAGAATAAAGCTTTCAGCATTTTTTTCTTAATTATAAATGAAACCCGTTTTTTGCTGAAGTTATTATTTATTGTTGGATTTGACTCCCCTAAAGTGAGTAGTTAGTAAAGAGAGAAAATCAAGGTTGATATTTTAACCACTAGTGATTTGTTATGCATGTGCTTATAATATAAACCATTGATTTATTTATCAATGATTATGATACTCATTTTACTCTATAAAGCGAGTTGTTCACTTTAGAAGAATCTGGTCAGTTATTGTAAGTTCTCTAAAGTGAGAATCTGGGCCACATTTTTGGGCATTTGCTTTAATTTATACTTAGTATCTATGATCTTTATGTCATTAATTTTTTTGGTTTGGGACTTTTGACAGCTTTGATATTGTACGCGACACTCTGGGCTTAGTTCGGACAGAGTTTCCACACACAGTGTATTTCATGACAGGGACACAGGTTAGTTTCTTCTAGTCATGTTTTTTACTAGCTTTGTTTCTTGTGTCTTTTGCTTTGATTTGCAATCTCATATTTGATATGATGTTGCATGTGCCCCAGGCTGAGAAATCTTCTTGGAATTCTATTGGGATTTTTAAAGTTTCCAATATTACTGGGAAGAGACGTGAGCTGGTGCCTAAACATAAAACTGATGACACTGGAGTGGATGGTGAGGAAAGTGATAGTGAGGATGATAGTGAAGACGAACAAGAAGGTGGTGCTGGGGGTCCTAATTTGCAGGTAAGATCCTTTTCATTTGAATTTGTATTTTTCACTTCTTGACTGTTTTGTAGTTGATCTTACTGACATTTTTCTTCTGTTCACACCTACAGTTGCGGAAGGTAACCCACGAAGGTTGTATCAACCGGATACGCTCCATGACACAAAATCCTCATATATGTGCAACTTGGGCAGAATCTGGTCATGTCCAGGTTAGTTTCTCAACCATATGATTTGGTTTATTGATTTCTAGTGAAGTTTAATGAAAGGCTCCCTAATTTTTAGAATTAAAAATTGTGAAAATTCATGTGATATGGCAGTATCAATCTTCAATATGTTATGATACATAAAATATATTAACACTAATAGTTTACAATCAGATTCTTGATTGCCTTTTAATTTAATTTAATTGATAACAATAACAATTAAGAACACATGTCAGTTGGGGAAACTTCAACTGAGTTTTAGTTTGTTCTGTTGCAACTATTTTGTGTACACCTATATTTGACTTTAACATAGCAGTTTCGTTTTTTATACAAGCCCTTGTAGAACATGTGTCAATTGCCGAAACATGTGCGAGCCGTGTGCAGCACAGCCTTAGCAGTTAGCACCCATAAACTCTTCTGTAGTGTCAAATCGCTTTCCACTAATTTTGCGGTCTTGTTTTCACAAAGCTTGGAGACACTAGTTTTGAAGCATATGGATAATGGAATCACAAAACCAGACTCGACTTCATAAATTAATCTTTGAAATAAGGCCCCAAGTTTGTTTAGTACTATAACAGTTGTATATATAATACTTATGTGGTTCTATAACAGGCCAGAGATAACACATCTGACAAAATTCAAAGCTATTAACAATTTGGATTTGTTATGATAAATTATTGTTCTGGGTATATAATATTTGCTCTTGGATACAGATGGGGTTACTCAATCCTAATGATTGCAATTGCAACATATTTAAATTTCTAATAGTTCTTAAATTTTAGCAGCTGCTAAGGTTAATGGTTTTAGGTTCTAATTTTAGCAGCTGCATTGGACCATTTGTTACAATCAGAGAAGTTAATGTCTACTTCATTCTTACCCCACATCATATATTTTTGTATATAATCTGATTCTTCGAGCAATCAATTTGTAGATCTGGGACATGAGCTCTCATCTCAATAGTCTAGCAGAGACAGAAACGGAAGGTATTCAAGGAGTTGATGTAGTTCAGGTTCCACTACAGAAATTTAAGCACAAAAATGAAGGCTTTGCTATAGACTGGAGTCCTCTTGTAACAGGAAGGCTAGTATCTGGTACTCGCTGGGTTTATTTATTTATTTTTCTCTAGCACGTATTTAGTTATCAAATAGATATGAGGCTTGATGTTGATCTTCATGTTTCAAGGGGATTGCAATAATAGTATTTATCTGTGGGAGCCTACTTCTGCTGCTACATGGAATATTGACCAAACTCCTTTTACTGGACATACTGCTAGTGTTGAAGATCTGCAAGTATGTACTGATATGCAAAGCAGTATCTTATGTTCTGGTTTTTTGAGTAAATATTGTCAGCACTCCAATCTCTAACATACGTAGCTTTTATTTATTTATGTGTAATGAGAGTTCCATTGTTCAATGAATCCCTGCAGTGGAGCCCTACTGAACCTCATGTTTTTGCTTCTTGTTCTGTGGATAAAACCATTGCAATATGGGATACTCGGTTGGGGAAGTCGCCAGCTGCGTCTTTTAAAGCACATAATGCCGATGTGAATGTAATATCATGGAACAGGTATTACAGCGTTAACTTTTGGTGTTCCTTCAACTCTGTTTTCATTCTATATCTCTTCATTATGTTGTACTTCTTTGTATTGAATAGGTTGGCCAGTTGTATGTTGGCGTCAGGGAGTGATGATGGGACTATATCTATTCGGGATCTCAGATTGCTCAAGGTATAAAGGGCCTGTGAATACATTTTTTATACAACTTCTAGATTGTATTGGTGAAGATCAATCACGACATCACCTAGATTTTGAAATAAACTTTCATATTGTCTGATTTCTTCCGGACAACTATTTTGCCATTGTTATTAAAGATGATGTGAAAGTGCATTATTTTGTTGATAGGAAGGAGATTCTGTGGTAGCACATTTTGAATACCATAAGCATCCAATCACATCCATTGAGTGGAGTCCACATGAAGCTTCTTCATTGGCTGTTTCATCTTCTGATAATCAGCTTACGTAAGTAAATAAGCTATCGTTAGCTGAATATCAACTGCAAAATTTCGTCAGTGAAATTCCTAACAAATTTTTAGGGCTTCTTTTTTGTCTCTTTCATATTTGAGTTTGACCCTTTGGTGGGCTCTGCAAATAACTTATGCTTTATAGTACCAGACTGTACTTATTTCTATTTCTTTCTATGGATATTAACAAGCTTTGTAATCCTTCCAACAGAATATGGGACCTTTCTTTAGAGAAGGATGAGGAAGAGGAGGCTGAATTTAAAGCTATAACCCAAGAACAAGTAAATGCTCCTGCAGATCTGCCTCCCCAACTGCTGTTTATTCACCAGGTAATTTGAATCACTTTGCTCAACATTGAGTATGCTTGGAAAAGCTTATATACAGAACTTATTTGAGCTTATTTTATGACTAAAATCCTCGGGTAGGTGTTTGAAAGAAGTTGTGACATTACTTTATGTCACATCTATAAACAGGCTTTAGCTTAATTTAATGTAAACTAGCTTATGAAAACTGCTTAGCTGAGAACTTGTGTGAAAACATTTTAACCCTTTTAACTTGTAACAGGGACAGAAAGACCTCAAAGAACTTCATTGGCACACACAGATTCCTGGAATGATAGTATCTACTGCAGCTGATGGATTCAATATCCTTATGCCTTCAAATATTCAGAGCACCCTACCATCAGACGGTGCTTGATGCATGGCAACGCTGTTCAGTTTACAAGCATGTTATCTGCGATAGGCATTGCAGTTTTAGTTTGGATATGGTGTTCCGCGGTCCAAACATTCGGAATCTAAGTTATGGCAAAGAAATTTTGCTGTTTTATTTGAGTTTACTGTTCTATTCATGTCTCCTTGTGCTCAGTTTTGTAATATTTGAGCTGAGCGTTTTCACATGGTGGTAGAAGCTAAGCTGATATATTATTATAATTTATGTACACTTTGCTTGCATAAAGTTTCTTTTCTATGTGAGATGATAATTAGCAAAGATTTGTCTGAATTTTTGAGGATTTTGAAATGTTTCTTTCCATGTTTCTCAACTGTATGCTTCTAGATGCCAACTTCCAATGTTTTTCTGCTGTTTCCATTTTAGCTTTAGCTTTTTTTCATTCCAACAAAAAAGTTGGGGGTAATGGCAAATGAGACAAGGCTAAAATGGAAACAGCAGGAAATAGAGGTAGCGTCCATTAACGTAGAGTTGGAAAATCTGAAAGAAATACTAAAAGATCCTCAATTTTCTCCATCTCTCATTATCATTTTATATCCACTGATTTTTCCTGAACTACAGAAAAACTTTTTTTTTTTAAAAGTATTTCAGGAAAACTTGATTCTTCTAGTCCAAAACACCCAATACAAAAGTTGAGACCTCCGCCAATGATACCACACAAAATTAAATAAAAAAATATTCTTTTGACCTACCTCAAATAAATTAACAACTCACTAATAGGGTTTCTTCAAATATTTGGTAATTTTGAGGAAACTTTATTCTAAATTTTATAAATTGTAAATTAATTTATATCTAATTTAAATCTTTCTATATTATTCATAATATTATAAATTTTTGAAGTTGGTTGAAAATTCAAAATTTTATTTAGAACATAAATGTCATATATTTTTCTCTTTCAATTTAAAATTATTTATTTTTAGTTGAGTAAGTTATTAAAATTTACATATATGTTCTTTATATCGTAACTTCTTCATTAAATTTATACAACTATAAAGACATCTAACAAAAAAATTATACCAACATCTTCAAAATACACTAAAAAATCAGTCAAATAATTAAAAGATTTTGTTGAAGTTTTTTTACTCTATAAATATATCCTCCATAATACAATATTTTGTATGTGTGATTAATACGTGTTTTTAAAATGGGTTTGATTCTTAAAACAGTAAATATTGAATTCCTTCTAACATGTAAGACATATTTCTTTTAATTCCTTCTAATTGTTTGTTTGGTAATTATTTTATCTGTAATTGTTTTAGTCAATTGTTTTCTTTTATTAAATTTATTATTATATCAGAGTTATTACTATTTAATAATTTTAATTAGGTATTTTAAAATAGTTGTACTATGTTAAAATAATTTTCAAAATAAATGTTTGTGTAATTTAGAAAATGTATAGGTGTGCGTACATTTTATTTTCGTGTGATACATATTTATAATGGTGATTATTTATTTGGTAAAAAAATAAATTCAGAGAAAGAAATTAGTAAAATGGGCGTGACCCATAAGTGAACAAGACAGGGAATAATTAGTTAATAGGTATAGGTTAGCAAAATAGAAGGAAAAAATAAAATGGTGTGCCGTAGAAAAACATGAAAAACGACAAACTAGAATACTAAGAAACAGTACCGATTATGAAGAATATTTGGTTCCGATGATAAAGGGCTGTATAAAAAAATTGCTTCGATTTTACTCAAAATTTAATGTTATTTCTATCATTAAATTAGTTTTATTGATAAACTTTTTGGTAGTTTTACATTTTCTTTAAGTCAATTTAATATATTATTGATTTAAAGTGTTAATCTTAAAGTTTAATCGGTTAATGTATCAAATTGTTCTTACTATTTTAATGGTCGACAGTTTTCATCTCTTCTTCAAATTCTTAAATTAAAAAATGATGATTTGACATATTTTTAATAATATGACGTACAATTCTATGATACAAACTATCTAGATGTATTAATTAAATTAAAAATATAAAAAAAATTATGAAGTTGAAATCTAAGTTTTTACAGCGTTATATTTCAATTTCATGAATCTTAATCATTCTACATTATCATGTTATATGCCACGTTAGTATCAGAAATCATCATTTTTTAGTTAAAAAATTAAAGGGAAGATCAAAACTGTCAATTTTTAATATAAAAGGATCAATTTCGTGAATCAGTCAAAATAGTATAACTAAAACTGCAATTAAGTTTTAAATATATGCTTGAACCATGTTTTGCAATTGATAGAAATTATTATTGGGTAGAAATCAAATAGATTAGAAGAATTTATTTGAGTGTTTTATTGGCTAGAAGTTTAGATCTTGAATGTTAATCTTTAATAATAATAATAATAATAATAATAATAATAATAATAATAATAGTAATAATAATAATTAAAATATTATAATTATAATTGTTTAAATATTGTTTATCATTCGATATTAAATAATTTATCTATATATAGAGTTTGTTGTATGAATTTTATTATATTTTATCTCTTCAATTGTATAATTTCTAATATGATTAGCGACTTGAACTGTGATTTAAGAACAATGAATAATTTCTTTATATTAAGGTAAAGATAAGAAGATTAGAAAAGAAAAAGAGTAAAAATCTGAAAAATATAATCAAGATCAAACTGCTGTTTGCGATTGAGAGGGAAAGCAAAATTGAATAAAGAAATAAGAGAACAGATGGACACTTGAGAGGGAGAGAAACGGGAGGCTACGTGGGTTTCTCAAAACCATAAAGATTTGAAGATATTTTAGTAATTTACCTGAGAGGGAGAGAGCTATATCAGTTTCTCAAAACCATAAAGATTTGACGATATTTTAGTAATTTATCACATTATTTTAATAATGTCACTGTCCATGGTTTCTCAAAGGGAAGACAAACCTATAATGCGTCTCAGTGTTTTCATCTTCCCTACTGTTTCAAATTTTATAAAAATAAAATTAATTTTGTTAAAATAAAAATTAAAAAATAATCATTTTATAATTTAAATCATTAAGAAATGTGAGTAATCCTATTTAACGCCAAGAACTAATTTTATTAATGTCTTTTGTAGAACTAAAATCACTATCAAAATTATGTAAAAATTAAACTTGAATTTTCACAATGTTATAGAAATTAAAAAAAATATTTAACCTTTGATTTTATTTTATTAATTTTCACACTGTCAGAATGATTTTTACAATGTACTACACTGTCAGAATGATTTTTACAATGTACTAAGTTTTAATGTATACGCCTGAAAATCTTCTTTTAAAATATAGATTAAAAATAATTTTAGTCATGGGTAGAGATATAGTAAATTAAAACTGTGAAGATAGAAAAATGGTGGAGGGTTGATAAAAGCATGTTTTATGAGAGGGAAGCAAATTAAGTTTTATGGTGTTAGATTTGTAGAACTCGGATATGAGCTCTCGTCACAATGGTCTAAGTCTCACAGACAAAGATAATTTTTTACTCCGGAAAAGAGAGAATTTTTTTGCACTATACATGGATTATTTAATTCGATAACGAGATTATCTTTTTATATTTTTTAAGAGTAATTTTATAAAGAATGATAATATATACATATATATAATTAATATATTTTTAATTTATAGAATATTATTAATAATATAAAAGTGATTTGAAGATTTTTTTTTTAATCTCTAAAATTGTACTTTAATACAATTTTTGATTTCTTCTAAATTAAAAAGATGATATTTTATGAATAAAGCAAATTGCATTTTACCATTTATCATCTATTTTGAATTTAAATAATATAAGAGATAACCAACAAATTAAAAAAAAAAGTAATAATTATGAGCAAGCAACCTTTTGTCAGCCTTATTTTATTCTCCCTCTTTTTTATTCTTAAAATTCTATATTTTGGTATGTTTGAAGAAAATCTATTCTAAGTTTAATAAATTGTAAATTACTTTATTTTGAATTTGAATATTTCTATAATATTCATAATATAACAAATTTTGGAAGTTCGATGACAATTTAATTTTTTTTTTAATTTAAAATCCATATATTTTTCTCCAAATTTTTAACTGAAGAATAATGAAAAAAGTCATGATTATGGACGAGCAACATTGTCTGCCTTATTTATTTCCCCTTTTTTTTATTCTTCAACCCTCTGTTTTGGTAAGTTTGAAGAATATTTATACTAAATTTTGTAAATTGTAAATTACTTTAGTTTGAATTTGAACCTTTCTATAATACTCATAATATAGTAAATTTTGGAGGTTGGACAGAAATTCAAAGTTTTATTTAGACTTTAAATGCCATAAATTTTTCTCCAAATTTAAATTTAAACTTATTTATTTCTAATTGAAGAATTGTTTAAAATTAAATTTAAAAAGAAATTATCTAATCAAAATCAATAATTAATTAAAATTTAAATAGAATGTATTTTTCTTTATTATAATTTCTTCACTTAATTTATACAATTATATAAAGACATCTCTTCGTAACATAAAAATATATAATGTTATCTCTAAAGTTAACCACTAATAATTAAAAAAATTGGTCAATTTTTTTTTTCAATAAATATATCCATTATCATACAATTATTTTTTATCCTTCTATAATTCAATTTCTAACAATTTTTTCTATCTTTATGAAGTTAATAAATATTTCCATGTGATATATATATACCATAATAATATAAAGGGCTTGTTACCAAAAAAAGGCAACTCTATTTAAATTACTCTTAGCAACTCAATTCGTTTTCAAATAGAGATTTCATTCAAAGCTACACCGTAATTAAAGAAAACTCTAAAACTAACTATTAGTTATAGTCGAAATCTTTTTGTACAAATGTTCCCTTATAAATCGAAGTCATATTAAAACTCGCGTATTACAATTGTATAGTCTAGTGATAAAATAATATATATTAAATTTGTAGGATGTGAGTTCAATATAAATTAATTTATAAGTATTTATTAACTTCAAATGTCTTTTATTAATTTGGAACAACGTCCCTTCACTTTAGATTTTGTTTTAAAAAAAAAAGTAACACGTGTTTTAACATTTGGATCAAATGATTTTATTAAGAAACATATAGATTAAATTATTTTCAAAATATATCTTAAGACTATTTAAGTTTCACGAAAATAATAATTTAATTATGTGTTTTTTGCAACACTTAGATCTTTTAAATTTACTACAGGTTTTGTTTAGATTGTTTAATTTTTTTTCTAAGTCAGTTATATTATATTTTATTTTTACTATTAACTCTAAGTTATATTAAATTACGTATGTAGTTTATTAGTTTTGACAATTTTTTTTGAATATTTATTAAAATATAATCCAAACAGCGGAATAAATTGATTATTTATAATACTTTACAAGTGAATGAAGTCGATGATATTGATTATGTGGATAAATATTTATTACTAAGTTTTTAAAGACTATATATATCTAAATGATAATACAAAAATTGAGAAATATAGACCGTTTATAAGGTTTGATGATTATTTTCTAAAAGATTAATATGAGAGACTTATTGTTGTAACATTTGGTAGAATTTCTAATGATAAGATGTTTTTAATTACATTAGTTGTTATTTAAAGTGAGACAAATGACTAACGGTATCAACATGATATAACTTAAATAATTAAATCGAGAAAATAAAAAATTAAAAAATCTAAACGAAAATTAAACTTTAAAAATGTATGTGTTAAAAAAAAACATAAAAGATCATGTTGTTATTTTTGTGAAATATAAATAAACTCATAATATATTTTGTCTAAATGATTTCATTTTGTCACAAAATAAATTCAAACCGCATGAAAAACACTTCTATAATTATCTTTATTAAAGAGAGGAATGGATCTCTTTCGTTTAATTTATACGTGAGAAGCCTGAACTTACACCTTTTTTAGAAAAAAAAAATACATGAATTTTTTTTAATGGTGTAAGATAACATTTTAATCACTCTCGAGTAATTTATGGAGATCCATTCCCATTGAGGAGAGTGAAAAATAAACAAAAAAGTAAAAAAATACTCACTCATAGTAAAATATAAATAAAAAATAAAAAATTAATAGAATTAAAATTTTAGTTAAACACATCAATTTTTCAATTATTAATTAAATTTTATTTGATCGGAGATTGAGTAATGAAAACACATTATATGTGCTGTGGGCTTTGGGGGAGAGTGGGGTGAGAGAGAGAGAAGGAGGGCGATTGATTTGGATTCATAATGCATAGCTGTTGTTGTCTTGTCGTATCTGCGTCCACCTGTCCACTGTGACTGTTCCAGTCTTGGTCTTTCTGCTTCTCTGCTCTTTCCAAATGGAACGCTACTTCTTTTCCCTTTCAAACATTATCATAACAAACAACCACTCTCACTCTTCTCCTTTCTACTTGTACGTTTCTCTTTCTGTTTCTCTCTTTTTCCTCCATCCTTTTCTTTTTCAATTCGTTTTTTCCTTTAATCTTTAATATTACTATTACTAATATCAAACCATCATTGAAACTGATACTGCTGTCTTGGATTCATTACTTCTGCACTATTTATTTCCATTTAGGATATACTCATCTTACTATTTTTCCCTTTCCAATAATAATGTAAGTAAAGACCGAACCTTTACGAATAAACAAATTTTTTTTTTTGTTTTGTTTCATTTCATCGTCCCCTTTTCATTTCACGATTCACTTGAGTTTCTACTTCGTACCTTTTATTGAGATACTTAGGTTTCCATCAAAGTTTTTCTATGCTGCGATTGTGCCTTTGATTCAATAACAATCATTAACTATTCATTTAGCAATTACTAATACTAATTACTAGTACTAATTAGGTATCGTGTTGAATATTTTTAAAATAAAATAAAATTAGCAGGTTCAAACTTTTTAGATGTTTTCAAATTCCTAATATGTGTGTTTTTTTATTATTTCTTTAATGAATGCATATAGGTATTATTCTTGATGCCTTTTGCATTTTGTGAATCATTATTGAAGTTTATAAGTGATTTCATTTCTTTGACTTATTAAAATTCCTATACAAGCTTGTTGTATAGTTTTCCTTGTTTCTACAAAAGCTACAACAGTAGCGTTCTCATTTGGTTTATACTTTGCAGATAACCTATTTTCAAAGCTTTTCTGATGGAGGTGAATGCAAAATCTCCTTCTTCACAGTGGGAGTGGGATAATCTATCATTCTTCAATACAAAAGCAACAGAAAATCTAAAGTTACAACCACCAAACTGGAGTATCGAACTAGACCGAGAAATCAATGTCGGTTTGTTCGATCCACCTGGTGTAAGTGGTTGTTCTGGCTCTGAGCTAATTCATGCTTCTACATCTAGGAATTCGAAATCGGCTTCAATTAGTTCATCATCAAATAAGGATAGTAAAAAATGTATATTTGCTTTTGAAAGTTCACAAGATGATTCTAGTGGTAAAATGGAATTATCTAAAGATGAGCCAGTTGAAACTTGCAATGCACTAGAGCTCTCTTCTGTGTCTGGTGAACCTTTACTAACACTAAAACTTGGAAAAAGGATGTACTTTGAGGATGTATGCCAAGAAAGTGATTCGAAAAACCTAACTTTTTGTGGGGATCCTGTGTCATCTTTAAGCATTGGAAAGAAATGTAAGTCCAATGGCCAGAACTTACAATGTCCGCGATGCCAGGTTGAAGGTTGTGGCCTTGATCTTTCATCAGCTAAAGGTTACCATCGCAAACATAGAGTTTGTGAAACTCATTCCAAATCTCCTGTGGTGGTTATTGCTGGTTTGGAACGTCGATTTTGCCAGCAATGTAGCAGGTAAAACTTCTTAACAAGTATCTGATTGTTTGGATAAAATTGACATGAGGAATAATATTATTTTAACTGTGGCCAAATAGCAACCATAATGCATTTTGATGAATCTGCCATGAAAACCAGGACACTATCCTAGTTTCGCTATTAAGGAAATAGCGGCCACTATTCCAGTTTTGCTAGCTGATGTAGCGGCAATAGCGGAGAATAAATAATTTTATGGTTTTTAAAAATAGTAAAACTGAAGAATCTACATGTGTGCCGAATGTGAATATTTTTACAACAGAAAAACTGAAGAATCAATGTGTATTACTCTTATATTCAATGTAATATGTAAACCTTTCAATATGTAAGCTATGCTATGCCGCCATTCCCTTTTTTATGTGTATGCAGAGGGCCTTTGTTATGTATAGTTGACTTATTTCAACCACTATGCAGCTTCTTCTATTTGCCCGCAACACTCTCTGCCATTTCACTTACCGGATTTTGCGTGTTTCTCTATTTTCCGCAATCCATTATTGATTACACTGACAGTTTTTGGTTATAATGAATTCTCATTAGCATATTATTAAAAGTCAAAATTACTCAATCTGACTCAGATTCCTGTCTTTTTTGGCTGGTGTTGAATTAATTGCTTCAAAATTTATTACTTTGCTTATAATGCTGAAGGTTCCATGCTCTGTTTGAGTTCGATGAAAACAAGAGAAGCTGCAGAAAACGTCTTTCACATCACAATGCAAGGCGCCGAAAAACTCGTCCTGATGATCCTGTCCAATCAAGTCAATCAGCTTTGTCTCCCTCACACTGTGGTAATACTTATTTTTCTTTAGTTTGCACTTTATATCAGTGTCTGCTCAAGCTGAAAAAGAGAATTCCAGAAATCCAAGACCATGCTATAGAGTAATAAGTTTTAGCTGTTTTGATCTTTTATTATTATAATGTTGCTGTTACAGTTGTGGAATGGATACTGCATATAGTTAAAGGCATAAGGCACAGTTAAGAACCTAAGTCTTTAGAGAATTAGGGTAGCATACCCTTTATTACAGCACAATACCAATAAATATTGCGATTGTTTGGACTTGAGTGTGAGTATGATATTCTTTAAACCCTGATTTAGTAAAAATAAGACTTCAAATTTTGATGTTAGTCAAAACTTAGACCATAGAACAGCCAATTTTGTTCTAGCTTTATTATAGTTAATTGCAAGTCATTCATTTCACGACGAGGCAAATTTTACTGTTCTCTTTTATCTTTTAATATATTTTAGTTCTGCAGATGGGAATCAACAAACAAGTCCATTTGCTTATTCAAGGACTGCTACAAATTTAGCCTGGCAAAATATACACAACAGCAAGCTCCCCCAAACAAAAGATTTTCTCTTAAAGCCTGTGAAAGACAACAGTGATATACCAAGTACTCTCTCTATGCTTTCTGATGATTCCAACTTCCATTTTACATCCAAAATCCCTGCAACCAAGCGTATTGATCCAGGTTTTTTCACTTCTTGATAATTGAGCCTCATGATTTTGTACTAAGTTAGATTGTTACATATATCATGTATACATCATATAATTATTTTGGCCATATTGATTGCTAACTACCACCATGCAAATATTGCCACTTTTTTTGTGCTGACAAATCAAAATTTGAAGGATTTTCAGCTATGTAGTATCGACACTTCAGACTAAAAGCGTGTCTCGTGTTTGACACGTGTCTGTGTCAGACACTGACACATGAGATTACATTCAATTATTTGTAGTTTTTTAAAATTATTACCGGTATCTTTGTATCAGCGTTTGTGTTGTTCTAGTGTCTGGGCTTGTGTCAGTGCTTCATAATTTTTCAAGAGGCGTCTACCTTTAATAAAAAATTGATGTAATATTGCTTGCACAGTATTATTGATTTGGTAGAATACCTCTTGCAGGTGTTGAAGATTTCATTAGCTTCTCTGATACAAATGCTACACAAGACTTCAGTTGTGCTCTCTCTCTTCTGTCAACCAATCCATGGGATTTATATGAGACTAAATCCATTTCGCTAGAGCATTCTAATCGCACAAGTACCGCTCAAGCCATAACGCACTCAATGAATCGGGGCATGTCTCTCCCTTCATCAGAATATTGGCATAATGATCATGATCAACAAGTCAATTCCAACATGTGGACCTCAAACTCAAACTGTGAAGATAGCAACCACTTTCAAGAATTTCAACTGTTTAGAGAACCTTACGAGTCTGGTTTTCACCAGTTGAATTTACATGAATGTTCTCACCCCAAATAGTATCAACTTTGAACCATACAAATTTATAGGCAAGGTAGATTCCATCTCATGATTTCTGATTTGTAGGACCTAATTTTCGTTGCAATTACTATGTTATCTTTCTCTTCTCATGGTATCATATTGAAATAGGAAGCGGTTCTGGAAATATTTTTGCATGCTATTCTGTTATTTGCATTTTCAGAATGTTGGGGCTTCATTTTATCATACGAAAAATCATTTTTTGTTATAAATTAAAGTACAGCGGCAATTGTAAACATTTTAAATTCTCTTTGGATTTTATTTTCATTTTATGATTCAAGTTTTTTTGGGTTAAATTTTATGATTTAAGTTTTAATTACAGAAATATTATTGAACTCACCACTCTTCAACACGATCTCAAACACGATCTCTAACCAATTGCAGAGCATAGCATTCAAATGGAAATTTTGCTCAATTATTTCTCCTTAGGTGAGTTAGCTTTGGTCGATAGTATAAGTGTTGATACTTTAAACTATGTAAAATGAAATCTTGAAAAGAAAGTTCGGTTGATAAGCTATAATACATAATTTTTAGGAGTTTATTGGATTAATAATTTCTTCTCTTAAGACTACTCTCATTACTTTATATATAATATAATATGTAGTGAAATATTGATATATTTGTGTATGACCATATACTTAATAATGGTCTCACTTATTCAAGCACCAAGTAAACGACCAATGAAATATGAGAAGGATAAATCTCATCTCACTCAACGTGATTCACGAGTCATCCTGTAAAAAAAAAGAAAAACGTGATTCATGAGACTAATGACATATATATCCAACTATGAAAATTCAACTTTAAGACTATGAGCGAACTAGTCCACCAACAAATTAGCCACCATATACACATGGGTAATTTGGACACAGCACAATCTGGATTATCTTGACTCGAACTATGGTCTATGATACTCAACAACACATGAATGAAATGATTCAGCTGTCTTTCAACTTAATCTCGAGTTTAAATCCTAACACATATGTCATCTGCAACGAATGAGTTATCATACAAGTACTTGTATAAATTAATTTTTAACGATAATATCTATTTGTATCATGTGCAAGGCAGAACGTACTCGTGGAATTCAAAGGAGATTTGTAGTAAATTAATCAGAAGTTGGACACTTTCGTTTGGAATCTTGCTTTTGTGTCATGGTTGCCAAGACGTTTGACATTCTCATTCATAATGTTATTATTTTTTTGACACTTTCATTATCTTATTATAGTACTATTATTATTGATCACCTCCTTTCAATGTTTATTGATTAAATTTTACATAATGTAGACAGAGTCAAGCGTACCTTTGCATTGAAGTTTTCGAAAAGGTTTTTCATTTCATTTAAAATTTCTTATCGTTAAAAATTTCAAGTTATGTTTAGTTTGTTACTATTGTATTTGAGTTGATTCAATTTACATTTAAAATCATATGACTATATACTCAAAATTTATTTAGAATCTTCTAACAAATAATTCATCAGAGCTTGAATAAGATAAGTCAGGTCTCTTTCAATTTGACTAGATGTCCTGAGTTCAGATTCAATTATGAGAACGTTGCAGCGTTAAAACTCTTAAATCGTCCGTTGTGATCTTACTTGATTCGAGGGATTAATCATTGTATTTGTGCTCGGAGGATATTTGATGTACAACAAAAAAAATCTTCTAACAAATAATCTCTTTCACATTGTTCAGGTGTGGATCAAAGTCCAATCCCGCTAAATATCACAAACAACATACCTATACAATATCGATTCAATCTATAGTCACGGCGATCATTTCACTTTAACACTTTACAACTAAATATATATGTCATTAATAACATAGGGGAGTACTTCATCAAGATTCCCTCCTCATATATCCTCATATTTAACCTAATTCCTTCTATATAAGGAAAAATGTCTCATTATCAAAGTACATGTTATTTAGCTTACTTACCTCTAACTCTTTATTTAAATACTTACTTGAACGTTAGAGTATTTGTAGGTATTCCACACCTCTAAGAAGAAAATCTCCATCAATCATCGTTTGTCACCATTAAGAGTGGTACTTCATTTTCAAATTGGATAAAAAATTTATTAAAATTTAAAATATACTAAAACAATATTTTGTTTGGTTATAAGAAAAAATAAAATAATCTATATAAATAAAATAGGTATAGAAACTAAATATAAAGAAAAAAATGAAATAGTTTATAAGGATAAATAAGTAATTTAAGTGTCATAATAAACTTTCAACGGAAGCAATCAACTTAAATATCTTGAAGTTTATGATTTTGATATACCAAATTTAATGAGGAAACCATAACATTTAAGAATAAAGTAGTTTCTCTTTTTATCCATTTTATAACGTGAGAACATCAATTAAATGAGATTGATTCTTTTAATAATTAATAGTTACTATAACTTTTGTCTCTTTAATTATTAGTAGTTACAATAATTTATTTTAGACCAATAAACCGAAAGGTTATAAAATTCTTACAATAAAAAGATGAGATCAATGTCTTTATGTTTTTTTTTTTTTGGTTATCAAGTCATAGATGGGAGTATTCATCGACACTGTCAATGCCTAATGCCAATGAATTCTCAAGAATTTGGCTGTCTTTCTTTAGTATAGTCTCTCATTTTAACCATAATTTTTATTCACAACTCACAAGGCTCAAATTCAATATATTAATTAAATTAAGAATTGTGAATTCAAATCTACTCATCAAATCAATTTAATTAATATTGATAGATCAATATGGTTTTGCATTTTCCGTGGGATGAACATGCAACGCCACCGTTTACTTTATTAAAAGAAACTGAAATGTCCTGACACATACAAAGAGGAGTAATGGAGTTTTGAGACATTGTTTTTTCGCGTGCATGTCTCGCACATTCATTTTATATGCAAAAAAGATATATACACGTACTCGTACAATCATTTAAAAAAAAAAAATGTCAGATTCGGTGTATCACATTCTATTGTTTTAAGAGTTTAGCGGTAAAATTTTACACTTGTTAATTATAGAAAAATAAAAAAAATTAAATCAAATTCGTGTTTCAAACATATCAAATACCATACAAGCCGTATATACGGGATGTATATCACAACCTATTATTCTATTGGCATAACGTAGCATTTAAACTAAACAAACTTAGTTTTTAACAGATTCCTTGTAGTTTTTATTTACTCATTATGTATTAGATTAACCGACAATCAACAAATTTTGGTTGGTATATATTAGATTAAAAAATAAACTGTAAATTTAATTTCTAAACTCACATTTTCTCATCATTGGTTCCTAAATAATTAAAATGTTTAAATATATAATTAGTTTAATATAATAAATTTGATTTTAATCTCCATAAAATAACTTTTTTGGTTTTAGTAAAC
Source organism: Cicer yamashitae (assembly GCA_037974755.1). Classification (NCBI taxonomy): domain Eukaryota; kingdom Viridiplantae; phylum Streptophyta; class Magnoliopsida; order Fabales; family Fabaceae; genus Cicer; species Cicer yamashitae. Next base: position 3,441,339 of record JBBPBQ010020323.1, on the reverse strand, counting down.
ATTTTCGTTTCAGTCTCTAATGTTTAACACCCTTAATTTTTTAACGGTTGAATAATTAATAATTTTAAATTTAGTACTTACAAAATTCGAGAAATTTAATTTTAGTTCTTGCAAAATTAAAGAAACAAATGGTTTTAGTCCCTACAAAATACAATAAATTTGATTTTAGACGTTACATAATAAAAAAAATTATTTTACTCACATGTACAGATTTTATAATAAGTTATAACTAATGTATTATAACTATTAT
>JBBPBQ010020323.1:3427435-3440929 GCA_037974755.1 Cicer yamashitae | reverse complement strand
TTACGATATTGGCTGGAACATACAATTCATATAAGGAGCAATTGTATCTAATTAATTAGTTAAATTTAATTTTTTTAATGCCTTCTAAATAAAAATAATTATAATATATTAATTACAAATGTATTATAAAAATCATGTACAGATAAATATTTGTCAATAAATAACTAATTAAAATTATTATTTTTTAATATCGTCAATATAAAAATAAAAACAATTATAATATACTGACTATAATTTTTTCAAATTATTTATTTGAAAACGAGTAGCTGAAGAAATTGGTGGAACAAATAATCATATACTAATTATAATTTATTAAAAAAACGTACATGGGAGTAAAACTATTCTTTTTATTATGTCAGGACTAAAAATCAAATTTTTTGTATTTTGCAACTGACTAAAACAATTTCTTATTTTGCTGAACTAAAACTAAATTTTAGATTTTGCATGGACTAAGTTAAAAATCACCGTTAAAAACTAACTATGTTAAACATCATGAACTGAAATAAAAATATTTGTATTTTACAGAGACTTAAACTAAAAAATTTATTTTACAAATATTAAAATTAATTTTTTTTTATATTTTATATGAACTAATCGCATATTTAAACCTTATTAAAATCAACTAAAATCCCTAAAATATTTATTCAATCCATAAGTTAGCCGATCGATCTCTCTCTAGTAAAATCCTAAACTCTTTTAATCATTCAATTTGGCCAATCTCTTCTATTTCTTTTCTATGTCAAAAAATATTTTCATCTCATTCCTCACTATCATTGTCAACCTGCAAACAATACCTCAACTTCTCCAACTTTTCTGACTTCTCTGTTGGTGAATCCGAAAATCTTCAATTCTTAGTTCTATCTTTTTTATATTATCAGAGAGTTTTGGTCTATGTGTTTTTTATGGGTTTAATCTTTTTTTGTTTGATTTGATATATCTTCAATTCTTCATATTTTTTTTGTTTGAATTCATATTTTGTTAATTATTGTTATTTTTTTGGGATTAAGTCGTAAAATTCATTTTTAATATTTAATCATTGTATGTCAGAAGTTATAAGAACTAATGAATCAAAATTTACAAATTTAAATATAATTTAAACATTAAAGTCATTAAATAATTATCGTATATTCTATATCCTAATTTAAAAGAAGCGTAAATGACTAATACAAATGTTATTTTGTCTCTAAGATAAGTTAAGGGTTAAAGAAAAGATTATATATTTTACAATAAAAAATTGAATCTTAAAAAATTAAATAGTTGTTTTTTATGATAATTTATGAACTATTTTGAAATATTTTTATAATTTATAGACTAATAAAGTTAAGGCTAAATACCACCCTTGGTCCCTTAACTTAATTTCAGTTAACGATTAAGTCCTTTATCTTTTTTTTCCCGATTTGGTCCTTTATATTTTTAAATAATTTCAGCGTTACCCTTTAAGTGGGATTTCGTTAAGAAAAAGTTAAAAAAATCTCTCCTCCGTGTTCAGAAAAAATTATCCTTTATGTTTTAGAAATATTTCAGAAAAATATTCAAAGTTTGTTCTAAGTTTGGTAGTAGGATGAATTCGTTAAAACTGAAGTTATGAGTATTTATACTCTATAAACATCACTTCAAATCAGTGACAATCGTTCCTAAAGGTTTGATGAACATGTACAATGATCTAGATGAGGGATTTTTTAACTTTTTCTTAACGGAACTCCATTTAAAGGGTAATGCTGAAATTATTTAAAAACATAAAGGACCAAATCGAAAAAAAAAAAAAAAAAAAAGATAAAGGACTAAATCGTTAACCGAAATTAAGTTAAGGGACCACGAGTGGTATTTAGCCTAAAGTTAATTAACAGATACAATTAATTGAGATAATAAATAGTTAGATGAGACAGAAAAAAAAAAGACACTTGTAAGGAAACTTAGAGCAATGATTCTTTAATTTGATCTTGTTCTAAAAGTAGTGTAAAATTTACAAGTTTTACATTGTTTTCTATTTGATCTTGAATTCTTTCATGATAAGTTGCATTAGAAATCCCACGGCGGGGGTGGTTTGGTTGTGGCTGCCAAGCGAGTCCAATCTATTAGGAAAAATAATTAAGGATATCTAAACGGTGCCAAAAATAAATCCTCATTTTATAGAGCATTTGTCGCATGTTTGACAGTGTATAAAATGATTGCACAAATAGTAGCAATTGAGGAGCGGAGGATGAGGCGAGAGGAACATGAAGAGCTTAGGCAAGTAGAGCAGCGTGACAGGAGGAAGTTCAACAAGTAGAACGACGGACTGAAAAGTTCTAAATGTTGTTGGCAACATTAATAAACAGTGTATCTTCCGTACAATCTGAGTCCTCACGTCATTCAGATTACGCTCTTATAAAGTGATAGTAAATAGCTTTTTTTATAAATAAAAAAAAGAAGCAAAATTGACACAAAATTGACATTAAAACACTAATTCAACACAATATGGGTAAATATTAGACACAAAATACAAAGTCTTTACAAGATAAAACTCCCAAACCAACACCCAGAAAGTGACAGTAAATACTTTGTAAAGAATGTGAATTGATTTTATGGAAAGATTATATATACTTTTGACCATTGAAGCCTAAAAGGAAAAAATATCAATAAAAAGTTTAATATTTTATTTATTATTGTGATATTTTTTTTAATATAAATTGTTTTTGTTAAAATGTGTTTTTTTTTCTTTATATATATATTTAAATTAATCAATATACTCTACGTTGAAATTTATATATTAAAATGTCATACTTTTTTATCTTCAAGTCGCATCATCGTTCTACGACAATTTTTTTCTGCATTAGGAGATTGCATACCTGGGATGTGATCATCTATAAATTTTAATTTTTTATTTTATTTTTTAACTATTCTGCCGTAGTAGATGGTCACACGGGAATACCACTTCAGGACGGGAATGCTACCTCGTGATTTTGGTATATAAATTTCAAAGTAGAGTATATTGATTAGTTTAAAAAAAATATACGTGCAAAAAATCCAAACGTGCAAAAAATTCCAAAAATTAAACTTTAATTAAATCTCTTTGAAAAACATAACGATGTGAATCTCATAAAAAATGCTGAATGTTTGATACACAAACTTTAGTCAAGTAGCATCTCATTTCAATGTTTTATTCCTCAAATTTATGAAATCATTTTAATCATTTCAAATATCTAAAATTTACTTATCCAAATAAAATATCATATTTTGTTTATTTCCATTTATAAATTCAATTATTTTCTGTTACTTTTTTTCACCCAATTTCTTTTATGATAAAATTTTTCAGCGAATTTCTTCTATAGTGCATTCCTTCTCAAAAGTCAAAATATTAATCCATATAAAAAAGTAACTCGCATAAGATATTTCATCCTGGACGTTTAATTGTAACATTTATTTTATCATAATACGTTTAATTATGACCCGACAAATTGCATAAAAAATTTAAAAAAAAAAAAAAAAATCTTCCTTAATTTCTCGTACAACCTACAAATGTTAATACACATTTCGAATCCAAAACCTCTCACTTGTATAAATTAATTATAATGTTATCCCTTTCTAAAAAAGAAAATGTCATCTCTTTCTAAAAAATAATAGCAACAGATTTAGATATCTTGTTATAACTACGTAACTCTCAACTTCATTGTAAAAAATTATTTAAAATGTAATATGGATCATTAATCTCAAATCTACCACCTCTTCTAAGACCCGTATTTTCTTTATTATTAGTAAATGTGAAATATATTTTTATTTATTTTTTTATAATTTATAATGTGGTTCTTATTATTATTATTATTATTTCAATTAATATTTTTGAAAAGTATCTATATGTATGACATGATGTATTTAATTTGACTAAATATTTATGTTAAGTATTTGGAAAAAAAAATTGCTTATAATAATAACAATAATAATAGAAAAAAAGAAGCAGGAATTAGAAAACATATGTTAAAAACAAAATTACATTAATTTGGGGAGTGAATATTTAGGGTCTTATCAGGTATAGGTTGAAAACAACATGTTACCCAACTCTAGTAATAGAAAGAAAAAAAAAACGATACCTCCCATTTATAATCTGAATACTCATATACAACCTCTGCGAGAAAGAAAGAAAAAGAAAGGGCTTATGAGAGAAAAAAGGAAGAAATTCAAGAAAACCTAAAGGAGTTACCATCATATTAACTTTGTCTAACCATTTTTCATTGTTAGTAGAACAAAATCCCTTCTTGATATTTTGGAAAAAAAAATTAATTTTTATGGTAATATAAAAAAGTTGTTATTGTTGTTACCGGTCAAAAACTGATTTTAGTAAATGGCTTTATGATGATGGATAATTTTGAAAATGGTGTTTGATATTATTATTATTATTATTACTATTATTATTATTATTATTATTATTATTATTATTGTGTAGGAAAATTCTTTTTAGTTTTAAAAGTAAAATTGTCATATGCAATTTATTTTCTTAGAAGTGATCTTGATTTTCTTATGATATTGATATAGAAACCTATTTTGATTAGAGAAGAAATTTATCTATGTCACAAATTAATTTTCATTCGGTAGAAGTCGTTTTAAAGACTAGATCGTGTTTAATCAATAGAAATCGTTATTGGCTACAAACTCAATTTTTATTTGGTTAAAATTTTAGGTTATAATGTTTTAGTGTTGAAGAAATTTTTAGAAAGCTTATTGATGTTAATTATAATCATTTTTCTATAAACGTTTTGAAAGTTGTTGTTATAGTTATTTCTTTTAGAAGATTAAAGTTATGATTTTTATGAGACAATTGTGTGGATGTTGTGTTGATTTATAAAATAATAATAATAATAATAATAATAATAATAATAATAATAATAATAATAATAATAATAATAATAATAATAATGTGATTGTTTTAAAAGAATTTGTCTAAACCTTAAACTGAACCTAAATTTTATTTGAGTAGAAGTAAGTAGTTGAAATACAATTAAATGCTAAGTTAATTATTATTTATTTGAAGGTGTGAACCGAGTTGAGTTTGTGGCGCATAATTATAGAAACAACTTTGGCAATGGTAAGAGCATCACTTCATTCGCTTTCCTACTTGAATTATATGTGATATAAATGTACTATGATATTGAGTATTGGGCTTTGTTTGTGTGTTATCTTCGAAATAAATGGTATATGATACGTTGTTATAATGGTTGTGCTTGACATGTTCAAATTGTGGAAAGTGAATGTTATATCATACGTTCTTATAATTGTTGTGCCTGACATGTTGTGATTAATTTTGAAGGTGCAAATATGTTGTCGTTAATAAGTCAATCTCGCATAATATTGGTGATTTACTATAAAAGTGTCTACATTCATGCATTCTTAATTGTGTGGTGTGTCCATAATTAGTTGGAGCTCACATATCTTTGCGGGAATTTTGAGTTAGTAGTGTTGCTTGAAATGACCCATGAAACCTTTGCGGAGGAGGCGATATTCCGGAATCATGCATTGACATAGAGGTTAACAAATATAATTTGTGCATTTTGGTTTATTTGTAACTTTGGTGCTTTGTGACTTTAACTATTAAATGAAATATACTATTTATTTATATTTTTGCTATAACAATTATATATGCATGTTTATTTGCTATGTGTTTGTTATTTGGAGATGACTCTTACATTTGACAGGATATCACATATAGTGTTACTTGAGGGAATAATGTCACGGTCAACCTAGTAGGAGAAATGCGATGAAACGCAATAGCATGCAGCTAGAGGCTCTGAGATACATTTGTATTGGTGTTAGACTTGTTGGGAGAGTTTCCCACAAGCATTCAGAGCAACTAGGATTTATTTTTGGATAGTAAAACGTCAAGAGTTTTGGCTTTTGGAGTTCTTTTGTTTTACGCATTAACTTTATTTTTTGTAATTGTGAATACTCTTATTCATTATTTTTGAAAATACAATTGAATAAGTTATTAATTGGTTTTAAAGTAAATGAGTATTTAAAATAAAAAAAAAAAAAACGAATATGTATATTTACGTTTAGAATTTCGTTAGTTAATGTCTCGAAAAACTAAGATGTTACACCCCTGGTATCAAAGGTGATAATTAGAATCGAGGTAGAATACTATAACATTCATCAGTGTACTCGCAGTTTGAACAAAGATCTAGACTAAAATCTATATTTATGTGTGTATCAATTTTAATTCCTGTACTTTTATCATTTGAGAATGTGCTAGGTGCTTATATCCGTGTACCTACGCATGAACTAAAATAAATTTTTAAATCACAAAATATAATCATTTTAACACAATTAAAAAAATATTCAAATTTATTTGATATTATTATATCAGGAAAATATTAAACTAAAATATTTAATTTATCCAAAATAATATTAAATTATATAAATATTTCTTTGATTCAATGATATTGATAAAAACAAAACAAAAAATAAAATTAACTAATAGGCCAAAGACAAATTTATTTGAATAACAACCAAATAAAATTTTGAAAATAATCGGCATATTTACTAAAATTATTTGTTAATTTTATATTTGTCTTAGTTATGAAAAAATTAAGAGAACTTTTTTTAATTGTGATTTTATTTGTATATTTAGATTGATAGCCTGATTATTATTAATCATAATAAAATTTATATATTTGTTAACATACGTGTGTTATTATAAATAAATATATATATACACAAATATTTTATATAATAATAAAAATAATATATAAGTAATGCGGGTGCAAAATGGAGTTATGCACATCCATACCTGTTTCGTTATGCGGTTAATTATTTGTGTCCACACCGTATCTATAATGTAAATTTTACCCTACATGTTGTGGGTATTTTCAGCTGATACTAGATGGGTATAAATCTAATTAACACCCCTAATCATACTCTCATATTAATAAAATATAAATAAATTTAATGTATTTGAATTTAATAAAATAAAAGTTAATATTTTTTTATTTATTTAATAATAGTATATCAATATTGTCCTTCATTTAATGTCAATTTTTCAAATTAAATGACAAATTCTTTAATGCAATTGAATGAGATGATGAATAATTTAATAATAATTTTCTTTTAACCAAGATAAAATTATACTGGTAATTTTGAATGAGATTAACAATAATATGTAATCTTGTAAAAAAATAATATTAAATGTAAATAACTAACTATCTTAATAATAAGTGTATAAATAGTTAGGTTTCTTATTATAAGGTCCCTCACAAATTGTCAGATATTAAAAAAAGCAGTTTTAAAATAAAATTGTAATTAATGATAATACTTTATTAAAGAGAAAATATTTTTTTTATAAAAAATAAATTTGTGTTTCTCAACTGTAAATTTAATAGGCATAGTTTTGTAAAGAAGTCAACAATGCATGTGAAATCAAAAGAGGGTTGAAAATACAAATATAGAAAGTGAATTATATAATTAGAGACAAAGATAGTACTTTTAAGAGTTTAATGGATATTCACTATCACTGCAAATTAATTTCGGTCCTATAAATATATCATATTTTATATTTAGTTTTCTAAAACATTTCTTTAAACAATAGTCCATCAAATATTTTTCTTCAACAATTTTGGCCTTTACTATTAAATTAATTCATGTGTATTTTTTGAATTTTTTAAAATATTTTTTGTATGCATGTTTAGAACATTATAAGAACATCTCATACAAAAATTTAGATTTTTCAACATTGGATGAATTAAATATGATGTTTTTAATCTTTTAGCACTTAAAAATTAATATATAATTCATCTTTTATTAAAAAGATATAACTTTTTGTAGTACAGATTCTCATAATGTTTTTAACGTATATGCAAAAAGTTATTCAAAAATTCAAATAATACACGTGAGTTAAATTTAAAATAGAGACAAAAATTGTTGACTCAATATTTTGTGGATCATTGTATGAAGAAAATTTTTATGGAGACTAAAATCAGTATGATATATTTATAAGTACAAAACACTTATTTAACCCTTAATTTTATATTGAAATCCAATGACAATTTTGTATTTTTCATTTCATACCGTTTAAATGGTGTGAAGTGCAGTGATATGATAAAATACATGGTTGTTATTAAATATATAAATGTGTATATCCTTTTTTCTTTTAATTGTACTCTTCAATATGTACACTACTAACATCAACAATTAATAAAGATAATTTAGTTAAATAACTACTCTTTCCTTTTAATTATTACCTTTTATAATATACATGCAAAAAATTTAACGGAAATTATTTTATAATGAAGTAAATATTTTGTATAAAAAAATACTAATATGTGTTTAAAGATATTTATTAAATAATTAAATGTGCAGATATAAACTTTAAAAATGATACATTTAATATTTTAAAATTTTAAAAATTGAACACTTATTAAGCAACTAAATATGTAAATATAATCTTAAGAAATGGTATGTATAACACTTTAAAATTTGATATTAAGATAAAAATAGTTTTTTTTATTATAAAATTTTCAATGATTATTTTTAGAGTATTTGTTAGCATAACTTGTGTACAAAATGCAGGTTAATGCAGGTTTTTCTTTCATTTAAACAAATTAATTGTTAGTATCATCTTTTGTACAAGGCGTGTTTTTCTTTCACTAATAAGACTAATTAATCCGAATCCATCGGTTACCAAATATCTGGTGACAAATTTGCACAATAAAAAATATCCGGTGACAAGAATACCATACAAATGTCAATCACGACAACATCTTGGAAGTTTCAAAAAATGTATAACTCGAAGCCAATGCCAACTCAACACGAACCCGATGTGTGCAGTTGTGCTGCAGCATTAGCAAGCGTTAACGCCTCATTGTTTATTTATTATTATTATTAAATACTTATCTCTATTAATATTCAGTACCACTCACACACCTCATCCCTATTTCAACCCTCACCGCGTTATCGACACAACACCCCTTTTCAATTGTATCCCTATTCAACTCAACCATCCACCGTTTCACTCCCAAAAAACCAACGCATTAGTAAAATTAACATAAAATCCTAAAACTTATACTAATCTCTCCAAATACACACAATATGCAAGTCAACGAAAAAATGAGGAACCGCTATCACCTTGGTGAAAAACGCTGGTTCGTAGGTCTGTTAGTCATTTTGGGAATAATCGGAGCGTCACTTTTCATAACTACCTTACTCCAAACCTCAAACAACACCTTGTTATGTTCTCTCACCCGAACCAATACCCGAACCACAAACCAACTCAACAACCAAACACCGATCCAGCTTCGTGCTATCCTTCACTACGCAACCTCACACGTTGTCCCACAACAATCTATCTCTGAGATCAGCGTTACCTTAGACGTTATCAAATCCCTAAACCGCCCCATCAACTTCCTCGTTTTTGGGCTTGGCCACGATTCATTAATGTGGGCCGGGTTTAACCCAAGTGGCACCACGCTATTCCTCGAAGAGGATCCAAAATGGGTCCAAACCGTACTTAAAGATGCGCCTGAGCTTCGAGCCCATACCGTTCATTACCGAACTCAGCTCCAAGAAGCCGATGAGCTTCTCAAATCTTATAAATCGGAGCCGGCTTGTTCACCGGCTAAAGCCTTTTTACGCGGAAACGAAAAATGCAAACTCGCTCTTCACAATCTCCCTGACGAAGTTTACGACACGGATTGGGATTTGATAATGATCGATGCGCCGAGAGGCTATTTCGCGGAGGCTCCGGGTCGTATGGCGGCGATATTTTCGATGACGGTCATGGCGAGAAATAGAAAAGGTTCCGGTGTGACGCACGTGTTTTTGCACGATGTGGATCGGAAAGTTGAGAAGGTTTACGCGGAAGAGTTTCTCTGTAGAAAAAATCTGGTGAAAGGTGTAGGTAGACTTTGGCACTTTGAAATTCCTGCTCTGGGGAATAACAATAACACTCGCGATCATTCCATTGGTTCTCGTTTCTGTTAAGAATTATTATTAGCCATTGGATTATGTTTTTTTTCGCCTTTTGTTTTTATTTTTCTTATAGAGAATTTGTTTTGATCTGAAACGAGTGGTGCTTAGCGATATTACCACCTTTACAATTTTTACAGCTTTATTTACGATTCTATATTTTAAATCTCTTTTCTGGTTTTCGTCGTTTCGTGATTAGTGGCAAATTGAATTGTCGGTGGAGTTGGATTTTATACGTGGACGGTGGTGATTATGCGATTGAACCGTTCATATGACACGAGTCAGCTTGTCGATTTTTTTTAGTCTTCTTCATCTATTCCGATGCATTCCGAATTGATTTATTTGTATGGGTTTTTTTAATAATCAATCAATGTAGATATATTAATTAAAGTTTTTAAGAATATAAAAGTGGGAAAAGATGTCTTCTTACTTTTATACAATTTGGATCGACTATTCAAATTTTTGAATAGCCGGTTGCGAATGGTTTTTCCATTTTTTCTATCTCATTATCCCATTTTGATGGAATTTCATTATCCTCTATTTTATCTACTTTTGTTTTTTTGCATAGAATGGGAGAGTCAGGAGCTTGCTTACTTTTTATGCGACAAATGAATACATAGCTTATTTTAAACAAAATGGGTGGAAAATTGAGATTTAGATTGGGTGCTGTAATTATGTGATGTAGTAATTGCTGTCAACAGTAATTATGTTATCTGAATAGTCAATATTAGTTATAGTTAATCGTATTATTATGTAATTTGAAACGCTCGATATCATATTAACAACTGAGATTGTTTACCGGTGAAATTGTGTGTAGTTTTAACGCAAGCAATTTATATCTGGGAAATTGTAAACAGAAAAAAAATGAAAAAAACAAGTAGTTATATAATGATTATCACATGCGAAAATCAATATTTGTTGTAATAGCTATTCTGGTTTAGTTGATGTTTGTGGACGCAATTGAAAGAATAATCTTGTTTTGGTTGAACCAATATGGAAACTATGAATATCTTGTACAATCGGTGTTATAGTGGAATTCGTCAACTTTGGCACTAACGAGGAAATTTTCAATACTCTTTTATAGTATTTTTGGAGTATTGTCTTTGATTTTGACATTTTTTTTAATTTTTAAAAATAATAATAAAACGGATTTATTTTATTTTGAGTTAAATATAATTCTAATGTTTATAAAATTTTGACCTTTCAAGTTTAGTCTATAAAAAAAATTTATTCACTTTTAATTCATATTTTGATTTTATAGAAACTTATTTTAGGGAATAAAAGTATCAATTTTATACAATTTTTTTTTAAATATGAATTACAAATTAATAATTTTTTTTATAGACTAAATATTTGAAGATTTTTTAATAAGAACTAAAAATAAAATTTTGATATTTTAGAAGAACTAAAAACTTATTTTACTTTTTTTTATTATTAAAATTGTGTTTTTTTAATTATATTTTTAATTTTTAAAATTAGAATAAAGTTTCCAAAATGTTTAATACAACCCTTAATATGGTCTTGAATACGATGATGATGCACTTCAAAATTCTATTATGTCATACTACATTTATTCCTAATTATAAGTACTCTTTAGAGAAAAAATTTGTCTTTAAATATAAACACTATTTCAATTTACTGAAAATATTTATTTATTATTTCCAAACATATCATTTATTAATATTATTAATTTGTCTTAGAATATAAAATGTCAAATTTAACATATTTACATACAAATACTATTTTAAGAACACTTAACAGATATAATGTCAACAACAATTATTCAATCAACTTCTCTTAATAAAAAATCAAAAATAGAATAAGGAACAAGTAGTATATGCTGTACTTGGTAGGGAGACTGAACTGGGCCATAAGATTAATATGGTCGGACCAAATAGCCGAAAATTAATTTGGGCTCACAAAGTGGTGACCATATTCGGTGTTGTATCAAAATAATTGTGTTTAGAAAATTTTACTCCGTGTCCTTCATGTTATCCTTCTATCCCATAAATGTTATGAAAAGATATTTTTATTCTTATATAAATATTAAAAGTTTTTATTTTTATTTATAATATCATTTCAGTTTTTTGGTACGTGTCAAAATTTCTTTTTGTTTTTGGAATTTTTTTTAAGTTTTCTAGTACATATCTTGTTTCGGAAAACTTGAAATCCACAAGTTTTTCAGAAATTTAAAAATAATTTTTTACAAAAAGAAAAACTTTCAGAATCGAAAAACTTGAAACCTCAAATTCTTTAGAATTTAAAAATATATTTTTTTTAAATAAATATATCTGTACCGGAAAATTTTGAAATCCAAAATTTTTCAAAAATTTAAAAAATAAAATAAAAAAAATTTGTATCGGAAAACTTTTCACAAGTTTTCCAATACAGAACTTGTTCGGAAAACTTAAAACTCTCAAATTTCCAGATAGTTTAAAAATAACTTTTTCTTAAAAAAAACGTATGTAATAGAAAACTTTTTCTAAAAACAAAAACCATATGTACCAAAAAAACTTTTTCGTAAGTTTTCAAGCTTTTGTACTGAGAACATAAATTCAATTTTCTGGAAATTTTTGGAAAATTTTTGCGTAATAAAAAACTTGAATTTGTAAGATAAAAAAAAAATTGATGTTTTTTAAAAATTGTAGAGTATAAATATAACATTGGAAATATAGGATAAAGTCTTCTTGTGTTTTTGTGCATAAGTTTCACCAATTTAGTCATATTCTGTATTAAAAAAAAAAGTCATGGAATAGTAGTATCTTTTTTTTTTATTGTCATTTTTTTACTCAACTGTCGTGCTAGTCCTTTCCGTTTTAAAAAATTACACAATTTGAACGGTTGCAAATTTCAAGAATAAAATCATTGATTGAGTTTATTATTAGCGACTTTTTTACCTAAATATGCTTTTTTTTCTCAAAAACACCAAAATGTCCCACAGTAAAATTTAAATATGTCCTACTTTTTAGCCCCAGTTGCTGATCGCAACTTGGAGATGCGACATGCTGAAAGGTTTTTTCTTATTCTAATAGGAGGTCTCATTCTGGGGATGCCGACCATGTACTATGCTTTTTTTTTTTGTTCCATTTTCTTTATTGGTATAATTATTATTTAATTAATTATTAAAAATTAAAATATTTAAAAAATCAAAATAATAATAATAAAATAAAATACATTATTTAATAATAATAATAATAATAATAATAATAATTTTAATACATCAAATTCATATTTTATTATTATTATTTTTATTAATTTTTATTTATTAGATAAAAAAATAGGTGGAAGTTGTTATAATAATGTGTCAAAACAAATAAGAGGAAGTTATTTTAACAAGGGAAGTTGTTATAATAACGTGTCAAAATAAATAACGTGTCTCTAATATTTTGTCATAAAATAACAACGTATTTTCTTAACAACTCTCTCTTATTTAACTTCTTTTTTTATTTCCTAAATATTGTTAATGTAATTAAATAATAATAATTAAATATGGTTAATGTAATTAAAAAATAATAATAAAAATATTTAAAAAATATAAAATTTTAATAATAAAATCAAACAAAATAT
>JBBPBQ010020323.1:3416017-3427155 GCA_037974755.1 Cicer yamashitae | reverse complement strand
TTGTTAACAATTGTGTTATTGATTATTAATAAATTAAAAATAATTAAAAAATAAAAATACTATTAATAAAATAAAATAAACACATTAATTTGGAGAGAAAAAAAAAAGGAAAAAAGTAATTGAAAGAAAAAAATACATTAATTTAAAATTAACATTAATTTAAAATTTATTAAAATTAACAATAAGTCACTAATATTATTATTATTATTATTAAAATTAATAATATTATTAAAATTAATAATATTATTAAAATTATTATTTAATATATTTTATTTTATTATTAGTATTTTGATTTTTTAAATATTTTAATTATTTATAATTAATTAAATAATCATTTGTTTGATGCAACAATCGGATATGATACGCTGATAAAATATTTTAAATAATCAGGTTGCAGCCGCATTTTGTTATCCTTAATTTGAGGTGGGTTAAAATAATCCGTTCTCAAGCGGATATCATTGTTGGCGTTTCTCTCTTTCTCTAACTCAACAAGTCGTGTTAGAGTTTCTCCTGTGTCACTCTTCCATTATTTTCTAATGTTATGATAGTAAGGGTTTGTTTGATTGTGTTTTACTTATTAGTTTTTGAAAACTATTTTATAAATAAATTTTAAAAAATTGTTTTTAAAAAGAAAATTTAAAAAAATTTGTTTGCTAACTTTAATTTTTTAAAACAGTCTTTGACTAGAGAATTAAAAAAACTGAAAAATAAAAAGTAAAACACCATTTATCTGTTTTACTTTTTTAGTTTTAAAAAGTATAATATTAAAAATAGTTTTACAAAATAGTTTTTAAAAACAAGTAATCCAAACAAATTGTTTAGGTTTTAAATTTTAAAATACTAAAATAGAGTTTTTGGGATTTGAATCAAACAAACTCTAAGTCATTCTTCAATTGTGATAGATAGAGAAATCACAATTTTTTCAAGTATATAAAATTACTTCATAAATTATTTACATTTTTATGATAGTGAGTCATTCTTCAATTGTGATAGATAGAGAAATCACAATTTTTATGACAGTGAGTCATTCTTCAATTGTGATGGATAGAGAAATCACAATTTTTATAAAATTACTTCATAAATTATTTACATTTTTTAGCATTTTTGTTTATTTATAAAAAATTATATGAATGTTATTTTAAAAGAAAAAGTTTAAATAGATTATAAGGACAAATTTGTCATTTTATCAAAATATAAATCATATCATCTTGTTATCTGTGTATTGAACACTGAATAGGATAAACTAATTTTATCTTGTTATCATGTGCACATCAAACACAAGACAGGATAACTCTTTATCCTACTCATATCTTATCCTGTCTCTATCCTGCTCCTTATCCTATCATGTGTCTATCTTATCCGGTCCATCAAACTGGCCCTTACAGAATTAACAAATCATGAAAAATCATATGATTCATTTTGTAAGTAGTTATGACAAAAATCAAATATTATCTATTGTGATTGATTGACGCTATAAAAAATATTTATACTAACGAAATACATAAATTAAATTATTTCTATCTCTATCTCTTTTAACAAATAGAGATTATTATTATTATTTTGAAAAGAGTGACTTTTTCACAAATAAGGTATAACAAATGGACTCTAAGTTAATGTGTTCTTTTTATCATGGTAATTGAGTAAATTATTATTCTTATCATATTATGATAGTTTTTAACTCAACTCATATTCATTATAAAAATTTCAATTAGAGAAACATAATATAATAAAATTATGAATTAATTTATCATATCATGTTAATTTATCAAAAACTTGATTCAAACAAAATATAATAATTTATTTTTATTTTGTCAATTAAATAGATCTTAAATATAGAATTTTTTACCCTTTAAAAATACTAAAAAAAACAATGAATTCCTTTTTTTTTTTTTCCGAGAAACAAAAGTTTGATGATAAAAACCAAAAACAATTTATGCAAGAACAAAATAATTTACAAACAAACGAGATTAAAATGAACAAACAATAACCAGATGCAAATCAGGAAATACACAAAAATAAAATAAATCCTCCCTCCGTGGGATTTTTTTTTTTTTTTAATATCTTAGTTTTTTTTTTAATTGACCAAATTGCCACACTCCGATAAAAATATACAAAAATGTTCTACTTTTTTGCCCCAATTGCTGATCGCAACGTAGAGATTTTGTACTTTTATTATTCCTAATAGAAGGTCGCATTCTGGGGATGTGACTATGTAATAGTATGAATTTTTTTTTATTTCATTTTATTTATATGGTTAATTATTATTTAATAAATTATAAATAATTAAAATATATAAAAAAAATCAAAATACTAATAATAAAATAAAATACATTATTAAACAATAATAATAGTAATAGTAATAATTTTAATAATAATAATAATAATAATAATAATAACAATTTTAATAATATTATTAATTTTAATAATAATAATAATAATAAAATTAAAATTAAAATTATATTAATAAAATAAATTAAAAAAATATTAAATTGAAAGAAAAAAATACCTTAATTTTGAGTACAACAGCGTTTAGACAATGTTTTCTAGTATGACGAGAGACCCGACATAATCCACACTTTCTTGGGACTTTTTCTATTCTAATGCGTTTGTTCTTTGGACGACATTTCTTAACTCTCCGCATTAGCGGATTGTGACACACCTTAACACCTTCATATTCTGGCCAATATTCTTCTTTTGGTATAAGTTTGAACATTTTGTTGTACACTTTTAGTACCGTTTCCACTTTGTACCCATCAGGTATAAGGCTCTAATAATCATATTTGATGCTAGAACATGCTGCTAACAAATGTGAACAAGACATATATTTAGCTTGATATTTCCCACAGTCGCACCAATTGTTAAGAAGGTTTACACTGAAATGACCAATTGGTCGCCCTTCTCTTGGATTTACCGTCTCGTGGACCATGAAGGTATGGTTGCTCCGATAAAAACTATCGACTCTATGACTATTGGATTTATGTACTTCCGATTTCATAAAATTTATAACGAGGATAATGATCAAATTGAGGATCAACCACAACAACCTCAAGTGTACAAAGGGCTAGACGAGTTCGACGACCGCGTAGATGTGGAACTGGAGGACATTTAGATGGAAATAATTAATTTAAATTTCATGTTTTTTTTTTTTCAATTTGTGATTTTTTTCTTTAAATATTTGTATTTTTTTCTTTCAATTTCATGTATTTTTATTTTATTTTATCAATACAATTTTCTTTTTATTATTATGATGATGATTATTAATAATAATATTATTATTATTAAAATTAATAATATTATTAAAATTATTATTAAAATTAATAATAATAATATTACCATTATTATTATTAAAATTAATATTATTATTATTATTAAAATTACTATTATTATTATTTAATAATGTATTTTATTTTATTATTAGTATTTTGATTTTTTAAATATTTTAACTATTTATAATTTATTAAATAATAATTAACTTTATAAATAAAATGGAATAAAAAAAAATGCATACTAGTGCATGGCCGCATCCACCGGATGCGACCTTCTATTAGGAATAAAAAAAAATTATTTAGGGTCTCGCGTCCCTAGGTTGCGATCAGCAACTGGGGCAAAAAAATAGGGCATTACTGTATATTTTTTTGGAGTGTAGCAATTTGATCAATTAAAAAAAAAAATTAGGATATATAAAAATAAAAAATCCCCCTCCGTGTCTTGTTTTTTCCAAGTCTCCGTCACATTTTAAATCTTTTATTTGAGTTATGCTGATTTTTATAATAAAATAAGGTTTATTTATTTAAATACTTTTATTAATTATAGTTAATGAAAAACTTTGATGAATAAAAAAATAATAAAAAATAATATATTAGTAGAAAAAATTGATATTATAAAATGATAATTATTTTGAGACAACAAGTCGTAGATAAAATATTTATTTAAAGGGGGGAAGTAACTCAGCAGCTTACCGTGATCAAATGAACAAACTTATATTAACTTTATCTTTAAATATAAATTTTTATTATAAATTTTTTCTTTTATTAAAAAAAGTTGATATTGTAATTAATGTGTCAATTTTATGTTTTATTTCATAAAGACGTATTTTTTTATTATAATTTTTTTCCATTTTCTTTTATACTAAATATTTTACTTATTTTCTTTATTCCATCTTTTCTTTATCGATGAAATAAAATGTAAAGAATTTAAAGACTAAGTTGACTAATTAGATGTTTTCAATAACTTAAAATTAGCTTTATTTTTTTTAAGAATTAAATTAAGTCTCATGATATTTATGGGGATTTAAAATGAGTCTTTATTTGGTTTTTCTCTTATTAAAAAAAGTTGATAGTGTAATTAATGTGTCAATTTTATTGTTTTATTTCATAAAGACGTATTTTTTTATTATAATTTTTTTCCATTTTCTTTTATACTAAATATTTTACTTATTTTTTTATATCATTCTTTTTGTCTTTTTTATTTTATTTTCTTTATTCCATCTTTTATTTATCGGTGAAATAAAATGTAAAGAATTTAAAGACTAAGTTGACTAATTAAATGTTTTCAATAACTTAAAATTAGCTTTATTTTTCTTAAGAATTAAATTAAATCTCATGATATTTATGGGGACTTAAAATGAGTCTTTATTTGTTTTTTTTTTTCAATAACCTCTATTTCAAATAATTTTTATCAAAATACTCTCTTTTCAAAACTTTATACCAAAATACCCCATTTTTATATTTACCTACAAGTCGCCTTTGTAAATGGCGACTTTCTTAAGGAAGCCCGTGTTTGCAAAAGCGACTTCCTTAAGCAATTTTTTTTTTTCAAATTAACAATATATATATATATATATATAATTAATATAATTCATAAAAAGACACAAACACAAATTTTAAATTACATAGATTGACTAGAGTTCGCTGTAATATTTTGACAATATTTTCGAGTATGACCAATTAACCGACATATTCTGCATTTTCGTCTAAATAGTACTCGTATTAGAACTGAAATGGACGTTAGAGAAAAAGTGTCTAGAAAATGCGGACTATGTAGGTTAACTGGTTATACTCGAAAACATTGTCCAAATGTTACAGAGAACTCTTGTCAATCTATATAATTTAAAATTTGTGTTTGCGTCTTTTTATGAATTATTTTAATTATATATATATATATATATCTATTTTATTTTTTGTTAATTTAAAAAAAATGATTTTTTTTGAATTATTCCTTAAGAAAGTCGCCTTTGCAAATGCGGAATTCCTTAAGGAAGTCGTCATTTGCATAGGCGACTTGTAGGTGAGTATAAAAATAGAATATTTTGGTATATAGTTTTAAAAATGGAGTATTTCGATAAATATTTTTGAAAAATAGGATATTAGAATAAAAAAAGTCGTCTTTATTCATAGTTCAATTAATAGTGATTAATGACACAACCTACCGCCACCATCATAATGGTTGTTCAGTTAGATTTGATTATTTTTAAGTGATAAATTAACAAAGGGAGTAAATCGATTATTGAAATTATAACTATTTATAATTAATTATACATGTCTATATAATATCAATTATTTATTTAATTATTAATAATATTTATTTTATTTGTTAAAGTGAATTGTTCACTTTAAAATACACAAATCATGTGTATTTGCGATTGTAAAAAAATAAGGTGTGCATTTAAGAATTTCAGGTACATAACCATAAATGGAGCGTACAATGAAAAATCAAAAGATACACATAATATTTTGAATTTGACTTCTCTAAAGTGAGAAGCAGTTAAAGTGAGTAAATCAATGGTTTATAATATAACTATGTATAATTAGTTATGCATGTGTAAATTTTTATAGTCAATTTTACCTGTATTTTTAAAAGAAACACTGTACCATGTCAAAATGGCAGATAGTTTCACTTAAATTAGTAAAAAATGACAACATTTATTTTTTGACTCAAAATAATAACATCTATTTTCAAGTTTCTGTTTTAGAAAGGCTGTATAAAAAATGGTTAATATACACCATAAAAAAAAATCTGATTATATCGTTTTTTTTTCTAAAATTTATTTGGTTCCTAATTATTTTATTTTGTATATTTATCTTCAAAAACAAATATTCAATCACTTTGATAGGTGAAGTCAATTATTAAATAATAAAATAAATATAGTCAAATAAAATTAAAAAATATTAATACATTTTTGCTTCTTATCACAACTT
The DNA here is from genome assembly GCA_037974755.1 of Cicer yamashitae. Taxonomy (NCBI): domain Eukaryota; kingdom Viridiplantae; phylum Streptophyta; class Magnoliopsida; order Fabales; family Fabaceae; genus Cicer; species Cicer yamashitae. The sequence goes on along the minus strand of JBBPBQ010020323.1, from coordinate 3,420,958 downwards.
TGCAATTAAAGGAGCAACTCGTCTTGTCACTATATATATAGATGCAACTTGTGTGAGAAAAATACAACTACAATACAACTACAATCCACATATCGAAACAGTGAAGAAGAAAGGAAAATGACTAGTGAGAGCGAAATTCCAATTTTAGATTTTCGAAGGAGCAGTGGAGTGAATTTAGAAGAAGGAAGCGATGGGAGAAAGGAAATGAGTAAGAAAGTGAGAGAAGCATTTGAAACTCATGGTTGCTTTATCTTAAGGTCTGATGCAATCCCAAAAGAATTACGTGCAGGATTGTTCGGAAACATAAAATCATTGTTTGACCTACCCGAGGAGACAAAGAAGAAGTTCTTTATTCCAAAGCCTTACAGGGGCTACACTAGCAAGAGTCGTGTCATTCCCCATTCTGAAAGTTTTGGGATTGATAATTCTCCTAAGGCAGATACGACTCTTGAAGAGTTCACTAACCTCATGTGGCCAGAAGGAAATCCAACTTTTTGGTAACTATTAGTTTTTATTTTATTGAATTATGTTTTCTTTAGTAATTCTTGTTTCAAATTATTTTATTATTTGATAATGGAATTAGTCATAATCAATTATATATATGCAGCGAGGAACTACGTTCCATGACCTCAAAAGCACGAGAGCTAAGCGTGCTTATCTTGAAGATGCTTGTGGAGGGTCTCGGCCTTCCACAACAATACAACTCAGATATTGAAGATCTAAATAACTACAATGATACAAGAATAACTAGATACCAACTTCCTGCAGACAGCAAAGAAACTGAGATTGCACTGACACTTCACACTGACAAAGGCACCTTAGCCATGATATGTGAAAATGATGTCCAAGGTCTGCAAGTGTTATCCAAAACAGGCAATTATGTTGATGTACAAATTCCATCTGATGGTTTTGCAGTAATTGTTGGTGACATATTAAAGGTAATTAATCTATACATACATATGACTACGATACCATTTTTTGTTGTTGTAATTTTTCTATTTAGTTTTATTTTTCATTAAAATTATTCTAACTATATAATTATTTCATTTTTCACTTAATCAAATAACCGATCTTTTAAAATATCTTCTAAAAACTTATTGATCTATACCTATAAAGGGATATCAACTTTTATAATGTTGTCTTTTATCCGATCACATAAATGAATTTTTAACTAATCACATAAAATATATATAGGCATGGAGTAATGGACGATTTCAGGCAGCCCCACATAGAGTGGTGACAAAGGGAGAGAACGAGAGATTCGTATTTGTGCTTTTTTCAGTGCCAAAACAAGGTATGATCATTAAGGGGCCTTCTGAGTTCGTGGATGATGAAAATCATCCTCTTCGTTACCGATCATTCCAGTACGACGAGTTCGTGGATTATCATTATTCAACAAGTACTGAAAAGTCGGTTCTTGAAAAATTTGCTGGAATTTGATCCCTTATTATGTCATATGCAAGTCAACATAGCATATCTTTATTAATAAAACTGAGTAATTGGACTCATTTGTAATAGATTAGGATCTATCAAATAATTTGTATTGCCTTATTATAATGCAACATTATTTATGTTCTTTGCATTCTTCTCTTATTTATTCTCCTTTGCTAACGTGTAAACGGATATTAATATGTCTGTGCGCTTTTTTTTTAATCTTTTATTTTTATTTTGTCTTTTATTAAATAAACAAAAACAAATTGAAATTAATTTAAATAAAAGTTAAAATTATTGTGAAAAGGTAAAAGATAGAAATATTGGAATAAATTGGTTACATCAAAAGTTAGTATTTCCTTTATATATAATATAAAAAATCAATTATTTGATTTGGTAAATTATAAAAAAATTATAAATAAAAGTTTAATTATTATGTTCTAATTTATAGTGATAGCACATTACAACCATTTATAGTTGTGACTTTTGATGTAGTTGTGATAAAAATTAACTGTTAGTGTAAAAAATCTTTACATTATTAGTGTTTACAAATTAAATCTTATAAATAAAGTAATTTTAAGTAAAAGGTAAATTAAAATAAAAATACACAAAAAGTTGATTTCCCATTTATATATAGATTTATATCATATATAGACATAATTTTTAACAAAATCAACTATGTTAGAACCTAAAGAAAAGCGAAAAATATACAAATGGGGATATATCGGTGTAAGCTCCAAAGTTAATCTATTTTATATAAAATTTGTATGATGGCTTTAAGTCATATATATGATTTTTTATATTTGCCCAAGATATCATTTATCCTTGTAGAAAAAAAATATCATTTATTAATTTTTTTATAAAAAATTAAATTGCAAAAACATAACATAATTATTTAGACATTTCACCTATGATGGGATTCCTAAACATGCACCTATTTGCAGCACATCCATCAATAGTATTGATAAAGTTTTTAGTTGAAATAATTAGTTCAAAATAACAAAGTGTGACTTGATAGTGAGAGTTTATTAAACATTAAAACATTATTTTAAAAATATTTATAGCCAACATATATTACTATTAATTAGGACAACAATAATACAATTATCACGTGAGTATATTGACGTCATGAATATGAGATATCAAATTTTTACTCCCTCCATCATTTTTTATGTATCTATTGAGTCTTTCACATATATTAAAAAAAGTGATTGATATAATTAATGTGTAGTTATAATTAAATTGACGATTGTTTATAGATGAATTTAATGTTAACTTTTCAGATTTCATGATAAAGTAATATTTCCTTTGGTCGAATGTTATAAGAAGAAAAACAAAAAAAGATAAATATCAATTAACTTATTTATGACTATTAACTTTGAATATTTTTACAAATATATCCCTCATAGAAAGTTATAAAATATTAAATACACTCACTAATATTTAGAAGATAAACATAAAATGAGAGTCAAATAGTCATTTAAACCATAAATGCATGCATCTTAAAAATTACAATTTTATTTATTTATAATTGAGACCGGAAGTAGTAGTATTAAAAATGATAGATTTTGAAAACTAATAATAAATGCATCTAGTAATTTGCATGGGGTTATATATAGGGACAACTAAAATTTGCAATGGATGCTTAAATCAGGGAGGGAGTACCAAGATATAAATATGAAGAATAATATTTATATTGATTTACTCACCATGAGATTGCTAGATAATTATTATACAAGTGTCATTATCAATTCTCATGTGACTATAACGAGTAGTCATTCAATTTGAAATCACTCTAATATCTGCATGAGAAGTTGTAGACTTTAAGGTTAAACATTGTGTAAAATAGGACAAACATAAATGGGGTCAATGAATCTACAATAAGTCATGTGGAGGGGTGTGGGTGATGCAAATAGAATTCATCCCTTTTACATAACATGATTTTTGTATTGGATATATCGATAGAGTAAAATTGTGGAAATACATGACTATGCTAGAATGAACTACTCCAAGGTAAATTATGTTAGTAGAAAGGTTAAAATTGGATCATCGAATTTCTATAAATTGAATAATAATAATACATTATTAAATATCAGTCATTATTTATAATATTTAATATTATTGTCAATTAGATGAGAATCTATAAAGTCACAAGCAAAGAGTAATAAATTGAAGAAATCTTAATTAAATAAGATTTAATTATATCCATAATGCGTTAGTTCAATGGTTAGAACTTGAGTTTATAATTTGAAAGAGCGGAGTTCAAATTCCACTTGCAGGCCATTATGACAAAGTGAATTAGTACAAGGGGAAAATAAGTTAGTGGGTTGTGCCTCCCTCACTCTTAGTAGTGACAAACTTTTTTTTCCTTCTCTTTTTGTAGTCGCTGGCAGTAATTTTTTTTTTTGAAAGTGATTATATTTATCGACTAAGAAGAGATACAACTCCTTGGCAGCATTCATGATTGTTTTCTCTATATTTTTACACATAAACTCATAGTAATTCACTATTTTCTAAGAAATTTTGAGAAAAAGGTTTTCCACTCTTCAAATGAGATTGCTTTTGAAAAGAATTTAAAGAATATATTTTGATTCCCTAACTGTGATATTTAGAGTCATCTTCGTAGTTAAGTTGAATCATATATCTTTGTTTATCTATTAGGATCATTTGATTGTTTTTTCTTTTGAATTTGATTCGAGCTTCTTGGTATAATGGTATGTTACTTTTTTTTACGAGCGGATACATGCGTTATTCATTCATATGGGATATGCATGTATAGCATTTTTTTCTCTTTCTATATATAACATGATTTTTTTCTTTCTAAAAACTGATTTGTGTGTCTCCGTAAATCTATCTTTTCTAGATGTTGTGTCTCTTTTATTTGATATCTTATTGCAGAAAGATTGTCCCAGATCAAGTCCACTCTCCATTTCTAGTTGTTATAAAAAGAAACACGATTTCATTTAGGTAGAATTTATTGAAATTGTTTCAAATTTTTCCATTACGAAATTTGTTTATGTTTTGCATATATGCAATATATTACTTTATAATATATTTTATGCTTTTGGATTTGTTAAATCGCAAAGATTCATGAATATTCATGTGATATAACCGTTTATGTTAGATTATTTAATAATCATTTTTCATATAAATAACTTAAAGATTATTCTTTAAAAACTTTTAGAAAAAGTATAAACCATGGTTGCTAAAGTATTCAAGTTAAAAACTATGCATGTTAAAATATTAATATGGTTGAAAAAGCAAAGACATCATAAATTATGCTTTTTACTCCATTCTATTAAAAATAATTTTCTCAAAAGCTAACCCAAAATAGCTATTTCATTTCCAACACAAAAACCATTTTTCAAGAAAATAAATTTTGAGAATAGTCTACACATAAATATAACTAGAACATAAAAAATAATTAGAGACAAAAAAAGCATCAAAAATATTTTTTTTTTAAATATAAATCTAGTGGGCCCATTATTTCAAAAAGTGGTTCTTTTAAGG